>CAUYPK010072941.1:0-119062 GCA_963574355.1 Loris lydekkerianus | reverse complement strand
ACTATAGCTTTCACATGAAGGCTATAACCCAACTATACCACAAGACTATGAGGAAAGGGCCAAGGAAGGGGAAGGGAGGGGGGAGGTTTGGGTGGAGGGAGGGTGATGGGTTGGGCCACATCTATGGTGCATATTTTTATCTATAATAAAAAAATAAATTAATTAATTAATTAATTTTTAAAAAAAGGTATAAAAAAAAAAAAATTGGGGTGGCACCTGTGGCTCAAAGAAGTAGGGTGCCAGCTCCATATACCAGAGGTGGTGGGTTCAAACCCAGCCCCGGCCAAAAAGTGCAAAAAAAATAAAAATAAAAATAAATGGTTCAGTGCTTGTGGCTCAAGCGGCTAAGGCGCCAGCCACATACACCTGAGCTGGTGGGTTCAAATCCAGCGCAGGCCAACCGAATAACAATGACGACTACAACCAAAAAGTAGCTGGGCTTTGTAGCGGGCACCTGTAGTCCCAGCTACTTGGGAGGTGGAGGCAGGAGAATCGTTGGAGGTTGCTGTGAGCTGTGATGCCATCGCACTCTACCCAGGGCAATAGCTTGAGCTCTGTCTCAAAAAATAAAAAAATAAAAATAAATATACATACACACACAAAAATAAATAAATAAAAAAGGGTCACACATACAAAAAGAGACTAATGGAAAAATCACAGGCTGAGTTACTAGTTTATAAAAAAAAAAAAATCCTGCCTCAGTCTCTGGAGTAGCTGAGACTTTTAACTGCCAGGAAGAGCAGGATGCTCATGTTGGCTTCTTGGCACATTCTTTCCCAGCACTCTCTGGCCTCATCTGCTTCAGGCAGAAGAGGAGGAAATAGTTCCACCCCTTACTGCTCCTAAGGTCTCAGCATGGCTGCCATTCCAATCCAAGAAATGGACACAATACTCCTACTTACCCACAGCTGCTGCCTTTTTTTTTTTTTTTTTTTTAAGAGACAGAGTCTCATTTTGTCGCCTCGGTAGAGTGCCATGGCATCACAGCTCACAGCAACCTCCAACGCTTGAGCTTAGGTGATTCTCCTGCCTCAGCCTCCTGAGTATCTGGGACTACAGGTGCCCACCACAACACCTGGCTATTTTTTTGTTGCTGTTTGGTTGGGGCCGGGTTTGAATCCGCCACCCTTTGTATATGGGGCCGGTGCCCTACCCACTGAGCCACAGGTGCCGCCCCAGCATTTTTTTTGTTGTTGTTTGTTTGAATTAAGAGACGGAGTCTTGGCTGGGCTACAGTGCCATGGCCTCAGCCTTGCAGTACTCTTAAAAGACTTGGTTTCAAGTGATATTCTTGCTTCAGTCTCTCGAGTAGCTGGGAGTACAGGCACTCCCCACTATAGCTGGCTAATTTTTCTATTTATTTTATATTTCATTTCATTCATTTCATTTCTTTATTTTGTCACCCTGGGTAGAGTCCTGTGGCATCATAGCTCACAGCAACCTCAAACTCCTGGGCTCAAGCAATTCTCTTGCCTCAGCCTCCTGAGTAGCTGAGACTACAGGAGCACACCACTACGTTCAGCTATTTTTAGAGACGGGGTCTCACTCTAGCTCAGGCTGGTCTCAAACCTGTAAGCTCAAGCGATCTGACCAGCTCCACCTCCCAGAGTGCTGGGATTACAGGCATGAGCCACCGCTCCCAGCCTACATTTGTAAATATTTTGTAAAATTTTGGGGGGACACCCTGTGGATGTCTGCTGCCCAAGACTGTCAGGTTTAAACCAACCCCAATGCCTGGCAATATACCAGCCCACTGTGTCCCTACTTCTCAGAGAAGAGACCAAGGAACCAGAAGGAAGCAGAGGCAGCTCTCTCTCACTGATGGGAACAAGGTGTTTCAGATTCCCTCCCACAATGACTTTTTCAGGTGGCTTCCACCACTAGGCAGAGAAGTTGCAAGCCAGAGACCCACCTGTTGATGCCAAGGTGAGGTAGTAGAGAAGGGAGCCACACTGGTTGAGGACAAAGGGCATCAGGTACTAGAAACAGGAGAAAACTTCAGTCAGTGTGATGCCTTGACTGACCAGCACTGTCTTCCTTGAACTTCTAGTATATACCTTTCCTTGGAGGGAGGGATGGTTATAAAGACTCATGGAACATTAAGCTCGCTGAGAAGAACCCTTTCAGGGCAAAGACAGAAACAGACTGAACTCCATGCTTTTGCCCTAACATCCCCCCCCTCAGTCTTCCAGTTCCCATCCTGTAAGACCTTTGAGAGAGACAATGTCACCTCTTTCAAGACTTCTGGAAATCCCCCAGTTCTAGTCTCCCTCCTATGAACCAGCACAGCACTTTATCTGAACCTCTCTTACAGCCCTTAGCCCTGAGAAGTAGCTATGTCCATGTCTTGTCTTTCCTACTACCCTAGATCGGCAGCAGTTTTCCATATCCTTCTTTATCCTCCCCCTACCCAAGGCCAATTTGAGCCTCAAACCCTCCTTCTGAAAAGGGCCAAAATAGCTGCTTTGGCCAGGTGTGGTGGCCCACATTTATAATCCCAGAACTTTGGGAGGCGGAGGTGGGAGGATTTGAGGCCAACAGTTCAAACCAGCCTGGGGAATATAGTGAGGCCTCGTCTCTACAAAATCAAGGAAAATTAGTGGGCATGGTAGCACATGTCTATAGTGTCAGCTACTTGGGAGGCTGAGGAAGGAGAATCATTTGAGTCCAGGAGGGGTTTTTTTGTTTGTTTGTTTCTTGAGACAGAGTTTCACTTTATCGCCCTCGGTAGAGTGCTGCGGTGTCACAGCTCACAGCAACCTCCAGCTCCTGGGCTTAGGTGATTCTCTTGCCTCAGCCTCTCAAGTAGCTGGGACTATAGGCACCCGCCACAACACCTGGCTATTTTTTGGATTGCAGTTGTCATTGTTGTTTTAGCAGGCCCTAGCTGGGCTCAAACCCACCAGCCTCTGTGTATGAGGCCGACCCCCTACCCACTGAGCTACTAAGGCCGACCCTACCCAGCTATTTTTAGATAGGGATCTCACTCTTGCTCAGGCTGGTCTAAAACTCCTGAGGGTAGGCAATCCACCCACCCTGGCCTCCCAGAGTGCTAGGATTACAGGCATGAGCCACCATGCTCAACTAAGTTCAGGAGTTTGAGGCTGTAGTGAGCTATGATGCTACCATAGCACTCGAGCCACGGAAATTGAGCAAGACCCTGACTCTTAAAAACAGTATCAAAAACCAGTTGCTATATATAATTGAAAGGAATCACAATAATAGCAGCTATAGGTTGAGCACTTATGTCTAGACCCAATGCTAAGTGTTTTGTTTTGTTTTTAGAGACAGAGTCTCACTTTGTTGCCCTTGGTAGAGTGCCATGGTGTTACAGCTCACAGCAACCTCCAGCTCTTGGGCTTAGGTGATTCTTTTGCCTCAGCCTCCCTATTAGCTTGGACTACAGGCGCTTGCCACAACACCCGGCTATTTTTTGTTCCAGTTTGGCCGGGGCAGGGTTTGAACCTGCCACCCTTGGTATATGGGGCTGGCGTCCTACTCACTGAGCCACAGGCGCCACCCTTCTTTTTATTTTTTTATTTTTATTTTTTTTTTGAGACAGTCTCAAGCTGTGTCCCTGAGTAGAGTGCCATTGCATCACAGCTCACAGCAACCTCAAACTCTTGGGCTTAAGAGATTCTCTTGCCTCAGTCTCCTATGTAGCTGGGACTAAAGGCGCCTGCCACAATACCTGGCTAATTTTTTTTGTTGTTGTCCTTGTTTTAGCAGGTCTGGACCAGGTTCGAACCTGCCAGCTTAGGTGTATGTGGCCGGTGCCATAACCACTGTGGTACGGGTGCCCCCCTTTTTTTCTTTTTTAGAGACAAGGTCTTACTATGTTGCCCAGTCAAGAGTGCAGTAGTGTGGACGGCGCCTGTGGCTCAGTGCACAAACTGCAACAAAAAAATAGCCGGGTGTTGTGGAGGGCACCTGTCCCAGCTACTTGGGAGGCTGAGGCAAGAGAATTGCCTAAGCCCAGGAGTTGGAGGTTGCTGTGAGCTGTGTAATGTCACAGCACTCTACAGAGAGCAATAAAGTAAGACTATCTCTACAAAAAAAAAAAAAAAAAGAGTGCAGTGGTGTGATCACATGTCACTGAAGCCTGCAACTCCTGGGCTCACATGATCCTCCTTCCTCAGCCTCCCAAGTAGCTGGGACTACATGCCTGAGCCGTCTCACCCAGCCCAATGTTGAAAGCTTTATGTGGCACACCTCACTTAATTCTCACAATCGCCCTACAATATGGTTATCGTTATAATTTCCATGTTACACATGTTGAAACTGAGGCTAAAGGAGGACAAAAGTTTCTGTTGAGGAAGTAGGGGGACCCAGATTCTGATCCAGAATTTTGACTCTAGATGCCAAATTCTTAGCGGCTACTCCTCAAAGAAAGAGGCCTTTCACAAACGCACCTCAGTATTCAAGAAGAGAGTCTTCATCTCCTGCAGCAACTGCCAGGCCCAGGTTGGCTCACGAACCTGCTGCAGGCCTGCAGAGGCCCGCTTCAGCAATGGCTGAGTGCCGCCCCACAGAGCAGCCACCAGTACCAGAGCTAGCACCTGCCCTGAATGCAGATGGATGATTCCAGGTTATCCTGATCTCCAACCCCAAACGGCCGCCCGCCCGGCCCAGCCCGTCTCTGTCCCCCCAGGTCCCATCTGGTCCTCCCCTGGCCTCCTAGTCCCCGCTAGCCGCCCTCAGCTCCCTCCTTCGCTTTCCGGCGTCCCAGCTGAGATTAGCCGATAGGACATGCCCGGGAGGCCGGGGATATGAATACCGGAGTCTGGGTTCTGGGGTAGGAGGTGGGTTCCGGGGTGGCAGGTGGAGGCGGAGTAAGAAATGATTTCCCAGCCAGGCTCGCGAAATCCATGGACGGGCGAGACTGGATACCCACCTAGAGACGCCGCCATGGCAACGCCGCTAACTTCTACTTCCGGGAATAAGGGGGCGGGACATCCATCACTCGGAAGTGGCGCATAAACCTCTTCCGGTCCTACTCCGCGGCTCTCAGCCTCACTGCCAAGATGGTGAGTTCTATGGAGTTGGGGGTGTAGCGGCGGGGGTTCTGGACTGGGGCAGGGGCCCGATTCCGGGCTCTGACTCTCCGTCCTGTCCCTACAGAAGCCGATCCTGCTTCAGGGCCATGAGCGGTCCATTACGCAGATTAAGTATAACCGCGAGGGAGACCTCCTCTTCACTGTGGCCAAAGACCCTGTGAGTGTCGACTGGAGGGCGGGCTGCATCATGTGGAGGGGAGCCGGGAGTTGATTCTGTCACGACGTAGGGTGCACAGGCCAGTTTTGCCGTCATAAGGGCACTAATAAACGCCCCTTTTTGAGAAGTAAGGAAGAGTCCTGCCAGGGGTAGGTCGGTGAGAGTATTCCATCGGGAAAGGTGAGAAAGAACTTTATTGTTGGTAGAAGAAAGTAGCCGGGGAGAAGAAAAGCAAGAGACCCCTGTGGAAAGGGGATTGCGATGAGGGTCAGCTTGCTCAGGACAAGACTATTCAGGGCAGGAACTAAATCATTCTGCCAGGGTGGGAGAAACGACTACCTCTAGTAGGGGAAAGCTGATCTGGCAGGCTGTGTCATTAAGACACGGAGGACTGGGGCAGCGCCTGTGGCTGAAAGGAGTAGCACGTCGGCCCCATATGCCGGAGGTGGCGGTTTCAAATCTAGCCCCCGCCAAAAACTGCAAAAAAAAAAAAAGACACGGAGGACTTAAAGAGGGTGTCCTTAGTCACATTTCAGGCAGTACCATCCTGCTACTCAGCGCAAACAGTCCCTCACAGTACTGCCTTTTTAGGCCTCTCCACACGGGGGAAGTTAACTAGTGGTTAAAAGTGGGGGGCTCTGAAGTCAAACACACCTGATTTGAATCCTCACTCCTGCACCTATTAGCACTGTGATTTGAGTATGTTATTTAACCATTGTGAACTTTGTTTCTCTTTTTATAACATGTACTTATAGTACCTTCCTTTTGAGGTTCTTTTTAGTATTAAATGAGATTATTCACATAAGGAGCTTAGCACCTTGTCTGGTGTAGTTGAGTGCCTAATTAATGTTAGTTGCTTATACTATGTATTTTAAATTCCTTAGACATTATTTTATTGGGGCTTTACAGCTACACTTTGAAGAATGCATTATTGTCCCAGCTACTTTCAAGATGGGAAAACTGAAGTTCAGAGGGAAGAGGCACCATATGTGAGATCATATAATAAGGTAGAGGCAGAGCAGGCACTAGAAACCAGACTTCCCTACCCTAAACTGTCCCTACTTGGACAGGACATCAAAACTATTGTTTTTCTGGACTGGAGCTCAATTTAACTTTTTAATTTAAGAGATTAGGAATCCAGAGCAGGGCTGGGAGTGGCAAATGAGGGTGCTTTTGCAAGTCTCATGACTCCCCTGCTGTTTACTTTCAAGAAGGGAGGAGAGGGTGGCGCCTGTGGCTCAAAGGAGTAGGGCGCCGGCCCCATATGCCAGAGGTGGCGGGTTCAAACCCAGCCCCTGCCAAAAACTGCAAAAAAAAAAAGAAGGGAGGAGAACCCAGGAGTTGGTCTTTTTTACCAGTTTGCTAACATTTCCCAAGACATGAATAAGAGAGGACAGAATTGGCCTGACTAGAGGTTGCTGAGGGTTCCTGGGGCAAAATGGGAGGCCATGCTCTTACCAGAATGTGTATCATCATGTCATTTGTTTCCTGCAGATCGTCAATGTATGGTACTCTGTGAATGGTGAGAGGCTGGGAACCTACATGGGTCATACTGGAGCTGTGTGGTGTGTGGATGCTGACTGTATCCTTGTTTTTCATCTGAGTCTAAGCTTTAGGGCCTGCCAGCAAGGGGGAGGCTAAGTTGGGAGTTGGGATACTGTTGTGGGCCTAGAGAACAATATCTTATATTCCCTAGTTTCTTCACTGTTTGGGGAAATGATTCAAAACAAGTTCTAGGCTCAGCACCTGTGGCTCAAGTGCCTAAGACACCAACCACATACACCCGAACTAGTGGGTTCAAATCCAGCCCCGGCCGGCCAAACAACAATGACGGCTGCAACCAAAATAGCTGGGTGTTGTGGCAGGTGCCTGTAGTCCCAGCTACTTGGGAGGCAGAGGCAAGAGACTCGCTTGAGCCCAGGAGTTGGAGGTTGCTGTGAGCCGTGATATCACAGCACTCTACCCAGAGTGACAGCTTGAGGCTCTGTCTCAAAGAAAAAAAAAAGACAAGTTCTAGTTCTGGATTACTAGGTTAGAATGCTGAGAGGAAGAAAGGCTTTTGGGGCTGAGCAAGATGATTGAGTTGGCTTCCCTAAAGGAGAAGGGCTCGAGTGAACTCTGTTAACATTTCTTAACAATTTCTTCAGGGGATACCAAGCATGTCCTCACTGGCTCAGCTGACAACAGCTGTCGTCTCTGGGACTGTGAAACAGGTAAGCCTGGGTCATTTGCTTTTTCAGCAAATACTGAGAAAATACAGTGTACCTATTTGAGCCCACAGGTCTATCTCTATCTAGGTAGAGATAAATCCAAGAGTGGTTCCAAGTCTAGGAAATAAGAGACTAGACAGGAAGAAAGACAAATGAGAGAAGAAGCATTATAGTAAGATATTAGCAGTCCATGTTAAAGGAAGCATGGAGTACTGTGGGAGGCCTGAGGGGTGCAGACTGCCTAGAGTGGGGATGGGAATAGCCTGGAAAGGTTTCCCAAGGTGAATGTCATAGGAGATGGGGCCTGAAGGATGAGAATGATGCTGTCACTTTGACACATGCAGAAATGAAAGCATGGAGAGTATCATGTCCAAGTCATCTGATCTGGCTGGAGTTCTGGTTTCTTGGGTGGGGAATGAAATAGATGGTCAGGCTCGGCGCCTGTGGCTCAAGCAGCTAAGGCACCAGCCACATACATCTGAGCTGGCAGTTTAGAATCCAGCCCGGGCCTGCCAAACAACAATTACGGCTACAACCAACAAATAGCAGGGTATTGTGGTGGGCGCCTGTAGTCCCAGCTACTTGGGAAGTGGATGCAAGAGAATCGTTTGAGCTCAGGAGTTGGAGGTTGTTGTGAGCTATGATGCTACAGCACTCTACCCAGGGCAAAAGCTTTAGGCTCTGTCTCAAAAAATAAAATAAATAAATAAATAAATAAAGTGGTCAGAGGAAGATGAGGCTGGGGCAAGAGGGTAGGGCCAGAGCAGGCCTTGAATACCAAACTCAAGAGCTTAGCTTTGTTGGCATGCTGTGGAGGTCCCTGAGCAGGGAAAAGTGGTAGTCTGTTTAGTTTTAGTAAGGTCAGGGAGCAGTGGGAAGCATTAGAAGAGCTAAGACAGGGTAGCCTGTTAAGCTGCTCCATTTAGTAAGTGTTTACCAAGCATCCAGTTCTGTGCTGGATCTGTGCAGGGCACTTGGGACATGCAGAGAAATCAGCCAGGTCCTTGCTGCTGTCTGGGCAGAAGTGTATATTGCAGTCCTGCTAATGAGCAATGCTATATTAGCAGGTTGTCTGAGAAAGGACTATGGGGAAGAAGTTAAAAGACTTGAGCCCAAGGCATAGCAGTGAGAAAGAGGAGAGTGGTGGATTGGAGTTGCTGGAGCAGGAGAAACAGTGAGACATGATGTTAGATGGGTGTGGAGAGTGTCCTCCGTGATAGCAATGGGCAAGCAGTAGCCCAGACTCTGCCTATCCCCAGGGAAGCAACTGGCCCTACTCAAGACCAATTCAGCTGTCCGGACCTGTGGTTTTGACTTTGGGGGCAACATCATCATGTTCTCCACGGACAAGCAGATGGGCTACCAGTGCTTTGTGAGCTTCTTTGACCTGCGGGATCCAAGCCAGATTGGTAAGGGCTAGGCCAGGGTTGGGGTAAAGAGTGCAGCTCTAGAGCCCAAGGCCTAACATCTGCTGCCCCACACAGACAACAACGAGCCCTACATGAAGATCCCTTGCAATGACTCCAAAATCACCAGTGCTGTTTGGGGACCTCTAGGGGAATGCATCATTGCTGGCCATGAGAGTGGAGAGCTCAACCAGTATAGTGCCAAGGTAAGGGGCCAGGTGGGGCCCAAGCCCCATCCGAATTATTCCTTATAAGAGGCTGGACAGTACAGTGGTCAAAAACAAGGTCTGGGCCAGGTGTAGTGGCTCACACCTATAATCCTAGTACTCTAGGGGAGTTTAAGACCAGTCTGAGCAGGGTGGCACCTGTGACTCAAGGAGTAGGACACCGGCCCCATATACCGGAGGTGGTAAGTTCAAAAAAAAGCTGGCCATTGTGTCTGGTGCCTGTAGTCCCATCTACTTGAGAGGCTGAGGCAAAAGGATATCTTGAGGGCAAAAGTTTAAGGTTGCTGTGAGCTATGATGCTATAGCACTCTACTGAGGATGACAAAGTGAAACTCTTTCAGAAAAAGGGGGGGTGGGGCACATGTGGTCTTGAGAAAATTAACCTCCTGACACCTGTTTATATACACAATCTTGTTTTCGAGACAGAGTCTCACTCTATCACTCTGGGTAGAGTGCTTTGATGTCATAGCATACACCAACCTCAAACTTCTGGGCTCAAGCGATCCCCTTGCCTCAGTCTTCTGAATAGCTGCGACTATAGGCATGCATTAGCACACTTGGCTAGTTTTTCTGTTTTTAGTAGAGACGGGGTCTCGATGATGCTCAGGCTGGTCTCAAGCTCCTGAGCTCAAGCGATCCTCCTGCCTTGGCCACCATGCCTGGCCTACACATTGTTGCAAGAATCAAATGACATCAAGTGTTTACAAATTTGTCACAAAGTACTCATGGATGTTAATAAGGATCACTACTGAGTGCCAGGCCCTGTGTTAGGTCCTAGAACAAAAAAGCAAATCAGAGGCTGGTGGCGTGGTGGCTCATGCCTATAATCCTAGCACTCTGGGAGGCTGAGGCGGGTGGATTGCTTGAGCTCATGAGTTCGAAACCAGCCTGAGCAAAAGTGAGACCCCTGTCTCTGCTAAAAATAGAAAAACTGAGTTAAAAGGATCACTGGAGCCTAAGAGTTAGAGGTTGCTGTGAGCTATAATGCCATGGTACTCTACCCAGGGCAACAGGTTGAGACGGTCTCAAAAAAATAAAGTAGGGCGGTGCCTGTGATGCAGTGGGTAGGGTGTCACTCCCATATACTAAGGGTGGCGGGTTCAAACCCAGCCCTAACTAAACTGCAACAACAACAACAAAAAATACCTAGGTACTGTGGCGGGCTCCTGTAGTCCCAGCTACTTGGGAGGCTGAGGCAAGAGAATCACCTAAGCCCAGGAGTTGGAGGTTGCTGTGAGCTGTGACGCCATAGCACTCTACTAAGGGCAAGAAAATGAGACTCAAAAAAAAAAAAAAAAAGAAAGAAAAAAAAAAAAGAAAAGACTTGGTGCTTGTGGCTCAAGCGGCTAAGGCACCAGCCACATACACCTGAACTCTGAGCTGGCGGGTTTGAATCCAGCCTAGGACCGCCAAACAACAATGACAGTTGCAACCAAAAAAAAAAAATAGCCAGGCATTGTGGTGGGTGCCTGTAGTCCCAGCTACTTGGGAGGTGGAGGCAGAGGAATCACTTGAGCCCAAGAGTTTGAGGTTGCTGTGAGCTGTGATGCTACGGCACTCTATCCAGAGCGACAGCTTGAGACTCTGTCAAAAAAATAATAATCAGATGTGGTCCCTGCTCCAGTTGGAGACAGACTTGCAGACATCTAGCTCATGAGCAAGATGGTGAATTGTGCTACCATGGAGGCCTCAACCAAATGTAGAGGGTGCACTCTGTGACTGGGAAGTTAACATTAAGCCATGAAAAGCAAATGGAGCTTCAAGCAGGATGGAAAGGTGTTCCACATGTAGAGGGAGCCACAAAAGCAAAGGCACAGAGTTAAGGAAGTATGTGAATTCTTAAGGTACCATTGCAATGTGGTCTTGGGGAAGGTGGACAGGAACTAGATTCCAAAGGTCCTTAAGTGTCAAAGGAGGTAAGGGGTTTTGATTTTTCTTTAGGTAGGAGAGAGTCTTAAAGGGTAACTGATGACCAGATTTCCTCTTGAGAAGGCTTTTGCAGGCTAGGGGGTGGCAAAGGGAGCTGAAGCAGCCAATAGGCATGAGTTATGGACTACTAGATGAAGAGAAGAGATATTTAGGGGTGCTGATTAATTAGGGCAAGGGGACGATAATATCCAGTTTGTCTCAGATTTCTTTGGGTACCTGGATTTCTGGGTAGCTGTGGGGTTAGTGGGGGTAGAGCTGGCCCCAAAGTCTCACTCTTCCTCCTTCCCTAGTCTGGAGAGGTATTGGTGAATGTTAAGGAGCACTCCCGGCAGATCAATGACATCCAGTTATCCAGGGACATGACCATGTTTGTCACCGCATCTAAGGACAACACAGCCAAGGTGAGCCTGGGCAAGGTTCTTGTGGGGCTGATCCCACCCTCCTGCACATATTCAACCTCTCTGCAAGAAGGCTCTGTTTGCAGATTTCTCCCCTGCCTTCTCTCTCTAGCTATTTGACTCAACGACCCTGGAACATCAGAAGACTTTCCGGACAGAACGTCCTGTCAACTCTGCTGCCCTCTCCCCCAACTATGACCACGTAAGGGAACCCCACCCAAGAAAAGCTTCCCGGATCTAGACACTTGTTCTGGTGGTTAGAATACGAATGTTGTGGGGAAATGGGGAGAGGAGGAGACTCCCAGGGTAGTGACAAGATTGAGTGATTGGGTAGGCCCACAGCACTGGGCAGCAGGTGACTGGGGTGTCTGTCCCTTGCCTTTGGTGTCCTCCCATTGTTATGTGGGAGATAGTAAAAATGTATAGGGGGGAGGGAAAAAAAACCGAAATAAATTTGGCTATCCAATAGGTCCATTTATAGTTTCTTTTTTCCTTCAGGTGGTGCTGGGTGGTGGTCAGGAAGCCATGGATGTAACCACAACCTCCACTAGGATTGGCAAGTTTGAGGCCAGGTAAAAGGGGAGAGCGTGCTTCCAAATAGCAACCTCATGGTATGGGCAGTGCCCGTAGCTCAGTGGACGCTGGCCACATACACCAAGGCTGGGGGATTCAAACCTGGCTTAGGCCTGATGGACAATGACAACTGCAACAGAAAAAAATAGCTGGGCAGGGCAGCACCTGTGGCTCAGAGAAGTAGGGCTCCAGCCCCATATGCCAAAGGTGGAGGGTTCAAACCCAGCCCCGGCCAAAAACTGCAAAAAAAAAAAAAAAAAAAAAATAGCTGGCCATTGTAGCGGGCACCTGTAGTCCAGCTACTTGGGAGGCTGAGACAGGAGAGTCACTTGATCCCTAGAGTTTGAGGTTGCTGTGAGCTGTAATGCCTCGGCACTCTACCAAGGGTGTCATGGTGAGACTCTGTCTCAAAAAAACAAAAAACCACATAGTGTGTGGGTTTTTTTTTTTTTTTTTTGGCTATTCTCTTGCCTCAGCCTCCTGAGTAGCTAGACTATAGGCACCCGCCATAATGCCTGGCTATTTTTAGAGACAGGATCGTCCTCCTGTTCAGGCTGATCTCAAACTCATGAGCTCAGGCAGTCTACCCAGCTTGGCCTCTCAGAGTGCTGGGATTACAGGTGTGAGCCACTGTACCCGGCCTGTGTCTTTCATATTTTATTTCCTTTCCCTTTCTTTCTTCCTTCCTTCCCTCCTTCCCTTCCCCTTTCTTTTCTTTTTTTTTTTTTTTTTTTGACAGAGTCTCACTGTGTCACCCTGGGTAAAGTGCTGTGGCATCATCATAGCTCACAGCAACCTCAGACTCTTGGGCTTAGGTGATCCTCTTGCCTCCCCCTCCCCAGTAGCTGGGACTACAGGCGCTTGCCATGACACCTGGCTAGTTTTTCTTTTTTTTCTTTCTTTCTTTTTTTTGAGACAGAGTCTCAAACTGTCACCCTGGGTAGAGTGCCGTGGCATCACAGGTTGCACCCAGCTATTATTTCATTGTTGTTTTAGCTGGCCCGGGCCAGTTCAAACCCGCCAGTCTCTGTGTATGTGGCCAGCGCCCTACTCACTGAGTTAGTGTCTTTACTATCTTTACTATCTTTAGTAAATACGGGGTCTTTCTCAATTCTTTCTCAGACTGGTCTCAAAATCCTGAGATCAAGCAATCCACCCACTTCAGCCTCCCAGAGTGCTAGGATTACAGGTGTGAGCCACCACGCCTGACCCATGTGTATCTTTCATGAGGGACACCAACCACATTAGCTATTAGGAAGTGTAGCCAAATTTGTTGCACTCTTGTGACAAGTAGATAATAGAGCAGTGAAGGGCATGAACTCTGAGGCCCTACACATATTATATTTCTGTCTTCATGCTTTCTCTCCTGTGTAACAGGACAATGATAATATACTTTCCTCATAAAACTGTGCAGGTTAAATAAATGAGTTAATATTTGTTAAGATCTTAGAACATTGCCCAGCACATAGTAGGCGCTCATTGTTAGCCATGCCTTCAGGCAGACATTTGGATGGAGTCTTCCCCTGACTTCATCTTATTTTGTTCATAATGTCACCTTATCTCAATAATTTTACTGCTTTATTTTTGGGTACTTAGTTTGCCTTTGGGAGTGCTACCTCCAAGGTATTTTGGAAGGTGTGCAAAGTGATTTAATTGTGTGTCTGCTGTCTACCCACTTTCCTCTAGATTCTTCCATTTAGCCTTTGAAGAAGAATTTGGAAGAGTCAAAGGTCACTTTGGACCTATCAACAGTGTTGCCTTCCATCCTGATGGCAAGAGGTAAGGCCTCAGTGAAGTGAGCAAAGCTAACTCTGGGCAGGTCTCCCAGGCCCATCTTTCCCAGAGCAGCATCTGATTTGTCCCTGGTTGTCTGTTTCCAGCTACAGCAGCGGTGGAGAAGATGGTTATGTCCGCATCCACTACTTTGACTCACAGTACTTCGAGTTTGAGTTTGAGGCATAAGAAACTGGATCTCCATCTAGGCCAGGGTGGCTGCTCACAGAAAGTTTTGGACTCTTGAGATATAAATAAATTTGGTAATAAATAGTTTTTGGTGAGATATTTTGTGGGGTCTGTCCCATCATTTTCCCTTCTCACTGACACTCCAGCAGGTTGGTGCTGATCGTGGGTACTTTTATTATTTAAAGCTCTCTATACTTTGAGTATTATGGGCTAGCCTGGGTTGCAGGTACCCTCCTCTAAGGTTTAAAAGTCCCAAGGAGATGTTTCAGTAATGTCTCAATCCATTGTCCAAGGAGCCAGTGCTTAGGGTTAGGGTTCAGGCTGAAGCGATTGGCTGAAAGCTTTCTGTCTCCTCCCTTTCTGTTATTATTTGCCACACCTTCTCCGTGCTACCTCTGCAGGCTGAAGTGGGTAGGTCCAATGAAGAAACAGACCTGAGGAGGAGGAAGACAAGAAAGCTGATGGCTCGATGCCTATAACTCAGTGGTTAGGGCACCAGCCACGTACACCGGAGCAGGCAGGTTCGAATCCAGCCCGGGACAACAATGACAACTAGAACCAAAAAATAGCCGGGTGTTGTGGTGGGCGCCTGTAGTACTAGCTACTTAGGAGTCTGAGGCAAGAGAACTGCTTAAGCCCAAGAGTTTGAGGTTGCTGTGAGCTGTGACAGCACAGCACTCTACCAAGGGCAACATAGTGAGACTGTCTCAAAAAAAAAAAAAAAAAGAAAGCTGAGCAGAGGGGAATCTCTTGAGGGGAGAAGGTGGGAGAGCTTACCTTGCCAAAGCTGTAGGCTCTGGGGCTCCACACAGGGCCAGATGGCCAAGGAAGGGATTGAGAGCAGAGTGGATTCCACAGTTTTCATTGCTCCTTTACGGTTAAGCCCAGACCCACAGATGAAAAATCTTTTGGTTGTAGTTGTCATTGTTGTTTGGCAGGCCCGAGTTGGGTTTGAACCCGCTAGCCCTGGTGTATGTAGCTAGCTCCATAACCATTGAGCTATAGGCCCCAAGCCCAGAAAAGCTTTTAATAAAATTCATCACCTTAGCTGAGCTTGGTGGCTTCTACCTATAATTCTAGCACTCTGGGAAGCTGAGGTGGGAGGATCACTTGAGTTCAAGAGTTTGAGACCAGCCTGAACAGAAATGATACCCCATCTTCTATCAAAAATAGAAAAATTAATTGGGCATGATGGTGCACTTCTCAGGAGGCTGAGGCAGGAGGATGGCTTCAGCCCCTAAATTGAGCAATGTTGCAGTGAGCTATGATGATGCCACTGCATTCTAGCCTGGGCAACAGAGACTCAAAAAAAAAAAAGAAAAATTCAACATCTTTTCATGGTAATAATTCTCCTGAAGTGCAAGGTAATTCCCTTGAATTGAAAAAGGTATATTAAAAAATCCCACAATAAACATTATTACTGACATTTCTCAGCCAAGCACAGTGGCTCACACCTGTAATCCTAGCACTCTAGGAGATTGAAGCAGGAGGATTGCTTGAGCTCAGAAGTTTGGAGACCAGCCTAAGCAAGAGCAAAACTCTATCTGTCCCTAAAATAGAAAAAGTCAGGCTGTTGTGGTGGGCGCCTATATTCCCACCTACTCAAAAAGTGGAAGCAGGAGGATTGTTTGAGCCCACGAGTCTGAGGTTGCAGTGAGCTAGGCTTACACCACTGCACTCTGGCTTAGGGCAACAGAGTCAGACTCTGCCTCAAAAAAAAAAAAAAAATAGCTGGGTGTTGTGGCAGGCGCCTGTAGTCCCAGCTACTTGAGAGCCTGAGGCAAGAGAATCACTTGAGCCCAAGAGTTGGAGATTGCTATGAGCTGTGATGCCACAGCACTCTACCCAGGGCAACTACAAAGTGAGACTGTCTCAAAAAAAAAAAAAAAAAAAAAATATATATATATATATATATATGGTATGTATACATGATGGAAAATGATTTAGTCAATAAAGAATAAAATCTTGTCTTTTGTAGCAACATAGAGGGAATTGCAAGCCATTATCTTAAGTGAAGCAGCTTGCACACAGACAAATATCACATATTCTCTCGTATGTGGGAGCTAACTAATGCACGCACATGCAGGTAGCAGGAGGAAAGATTGAAGAACTGGAAGTGGGGAGGGAGTGAATGATGAGAAGTTACTTAATGAGTGTAATGTATGGTATTCTACTGTCAGTACACTAAAAGCCCTTACTTAACCTTTAAGCTATATATGTATGTGTGTGTGTGTGTGTGTGTCAGTGTAACATTTGTACCCTGTACATTTATACAGTTTTTTTAAAAACATTATCATGGTACATGGAAACTCATGTTCATTTATAAACAGATTATTAGAAGTAAGAGTTTAGCAAATTTGCAAGTTAAAAGATTAATGCTTATATTTTTCTAAGTACTAACAACAGAATTTTTAAAATGGAATTAATATATAATTTTTAATATATAAAGTTTTTAGAAATTAACAGTCTGAACGCAGTGGCTCTCGCCTGTAATCCTAACCTTCTGGGAGGCCGAGGTAGGTGGATTGCCTGAAGTCACAGGTTTGAGACCAGCCTGAGCCAGAGCAAGACCCCATCTCTAAAAATAGCCAGGCGTTGTGGCGGGTGCCTGTAGTCCCAGCACAAAGCTATAGTAAAAGAAACTTTAAAGAACCTAAATGAGGGCGGCGTCGGTGGCTCAGTGGGTAGGGCGCTGGCCCCATATACCTAGGGTGGCGGGTTTGAACCTGACCCCGGCCAAATTGCAACAAAAAAATAACTGGGCATTGTGGCAGATGCCCGTAGTCCTAGCTACTTTGAAGGCTGAGGCAAGAGAATCTCCTAAGCCCAAGAGCTGGAGGTTGCTGTGAGCTGTGACTCTAAGGCACTCTACCGAGCGCAACAAAACAAGACTCTGTCTCTGAAAAAAAAGGAACCTAAATGAGAGTGGTACCATCTTTATGATTGAGAGACTCAATAATGATATAAAGATGTCAATTCTGTGACTGGGAAATCTATCCAGTGAAATTGCCTTCAGAATCCTAACTGAATTATTTGTTTTTGCTTTGCTTTGCAACTGATTGTTTAAATTTGGTAGAGTGAGGAGTCAAGAATATCCAAGTCCCATGTAGCAGCTCAGGTCCTCCAGGAGGCAGAAGCCATAATGTTAGAAACACAAGTTGTGAAAGAGAAGAGGGAGCAAAGTTAGGTGGGAAAGCCTCCAAGTCCGAGAGCTGTGCCAGGAAGGAGATAGGGAGAACTGGAAGAAAGACCTTGAGACTGACAAGACAGCTGGGAAAGTCTTGAGCTGACGAGTGGGAAGACCTTTGCAGAGATTGTCTATGGAGGAGTCCCACTCTGGGCAGAAAAGGCCAGGCCCTTGATCCCCTCCTTGCTCAGGCACTAGTTAGCTGCCTGAGGGGGACCTCAGGTCAAATGCTGCAGAGGCGTGATAGCTGGAGGCAGTCAACTAACTCATTCTCACAGGGATATCTAAGCAGAGCATTCCTATGGCTGCTGTATGTTCTTAAAGACTGAAGTGGGGAGATTTACCCTATTTTATGTAAAGATCACATAGCCAAAATAAGAGAGTCTGATATTGGTAAAAGGATAAACATCCCAAAGGCCTCATCACCCCAAACAAAAGGAAAAACAAGTAGACCAGAATATGGAGTTTCAGAACAAACCCATTCAAACAAATGTATGGATCCATATAAATATAATTATTTGCTTATTTGTTTTTAAGGCAGAGTCTTATTGTTGCCTAGCTAGAATGCAGTGCCCTCAGCCTAGCTAACAGCAACCTCAAACTCAGTTTGAAGCCATCCTCCTGCCTCAGCCTCCCACTATTAGGGTCTACAAGCTGGGACTACAAGCACCAGCCACCACTCCCAGCTAATTTTTTTATTTTTAGTAGAGATGGGGTTTCTCTTTTGTTAAGGCTGGTCTTAACCTCCTGACCTCAACCAATCCTCCTGCCTTGTCCTCCCAAAGTGCTGGGATTATAGGTGTAGGCCATGTGCCTGGCCAATATATTTCTGAACTAGCAAGTCATTATGGAAAGGATGTACTGTTTAAATTATTGTAGGATATGAATGAAACAATCTTTAGATAACACCATGTTTTTTTGCTTTTAACAAAACTGCAGCAGTGGATAATGATACAAATTTAAAAGCAAAACATTAAAAACTACAGAAATTAAGCTGGGTGCAGTGGCTCATGCCTGCAATCCTAACATGTTCGGAGGCCAAGGCAGGAGAATTGCATAATGCCAGGAGTTCTCAAAAATATATAAATATATACACTACAGAAACTTATATGTGAGTATATATTTGTGGTTGTGGAGTAGGGAAGTACTTTTTTTTATATGGTCTCACTCTGTTGCCCAGGCTGGAATGCAATGGTGCTCACTGCTCATTGCAACCTCAAACTCCAGGGCTCAAATGATCCTCCTGCTTCAGTCTCCTGAGTAGCTGGAAATACAGATGCACACTATCATGCGAGGCTAATTTTTGTTTTTTATGGCTGGCACCTTAGCCACTTGAGCTACAGGTGCTAAGCCTTATTTTTTTTTTTTGAAACAAGAGTCTCACTTTGTCATCCTCAGTAGAGTGCTGTAACATCACAGCTCACAGCAGCCTCCAGCTCTTGGGTTTAGGTGATTCTCTTTGCCTCAGACTCCCAAGTAGCTGGGACTATAGGCACCCACCACAATGTCCAGCTATTTTTGGTTGCAGTTTGGCCAGCACCAGGTTCTAACCTGCCATCCTTGGTATATGGGGCCAGCACCCTACTCACTGAGCCACAGGCACCGCCCATGTGGCTAATTTTTCTGTTTTGTAGAGACCATGTCTTGCTGTGTGGCTCCCAAAGCTTTGGGATTAGAAACATGAGCCATCGTGCCCAGCTGGAAAGTACTTCTTAAAACAGACACAAAGAGCAATCATAATGGAAAAGGGATAAATCTGACTACATTAATACTTAGAACTTTTACTCATCAAAGATACCATAAACAAAATGAAAAGATAAGCTACAAACTGCATGTATACTTGCAACTAATATGAACAAAAAATGTTTAATATTCAACAAAAAACATAGCATGTGAGCAAGAGCAAGATCCTATCTTTTTTTAAAAAAAAAAGCCGGGTGTTGTGGCAGGTGCCTAAAGTCCCAGCTGTTTGGGAGGCTGAGACAAGAGAATCACTTGAGCCCAAGAGTTTGAGGTTGCTGTGAGCTGTGATGTTACAGCTCTCTAATGAGGGCAACAGAATAAGACTCAAAAAAAAAAATCATAGTGTGTATGTTCTTATAAGTGTGTGTATGTATGTACACATAAAAGAAAAAGTAAGTAGAAAAATGGTCAAAAGACATTCAGAAGCCGGGAGCGGTGGCTCATGCCTGTAATCCTAGTACTCTGGGAGGCTAGGGCAGGTGGATCGCCTGAGCTCATAGGTTTGAGACCAGCCTCAGCAAGTGCAAGACACCGTCTCTAAAAATAGCTAGGCATTATGGTGATTGCCTGTAGTCCCAGCTATTTGGGAGGCTGAAACAAGAGAATCTCTTGAGCCCAAGAGTTTGAGGTTGCTGGGAGCTGTGACGCCACAGCACTCAATCCAGGGCAACTGAGTGAGACTCTGTCTCAAAAAAAAAAAAAAAAAGTTTAGAGATATTTTATGGAAATTGAAAAAGAAAAAAAACTGAGACCTGAACTCTTCAGCAATTGATAGTGTAAATTAGGGTCTCAGTATGATGTCATCTTATACACATGTGGATGACAAAGGTAAAGGCTGACAGTACCAAGTACTGAAGAAGTTGTGCTGCAAAGAGATTCCAGCTCTGCGCTGGTGGGTATGTAAAACCATGATACTACAGGCACTGAGGAAACCAATTTGGCACTGTTTTGGGGGGGGTTTTGTTTGTTTTGGTTTGGTTTTGAGGCAGAGTCTTTATTACCCTCGGTAGAGTACTGTGGCATAGTCCACACAACCTCAAACTCTTGGGCTCCAATGATGCGATTACCTCAGCCTCCCAAGTAGCTGGGACTACAGGTGCCCACCACAGTGCTCAGCTGCTTTTAGAGACAGAGTCTTGTTCTGGCTCAGGTTGGCCTAGAACTTCAGTTTAGGCAATCCACCCGCCTTGGCATCCCAGAGTGCTAAGATTACAGGCGAGAGCCACTGTGCCTGACCTTGGCACTGTTTTTTAAAGTTAAATGCAAATGTACCCTTTAACCTGGCATATATAACCTTGAAAAATTCTTGCTCATATGCATGAGGAAGAATGTATAAATATATTTACATTAGCATTGTTTAGAAAAGTAAAAGCTGGAATCAACTAAGATGTCTGTTCACAATACAACAGATAAGCAAGTGGTAGTATGTTTAACAAAGCACTCAATAGCATTAAAAATGAATGCCCTATGGTAAGGAGCATAAATGTTAGATAAATCTTAGAAACATGCTGAATTTTTTAAAAGAATACCTTCAATATGATTTTTTTTTAATAGCTTTATTATGATACCATTCACATACCATAAAATTCACTCAAGTATAGTTAGGTTTAGAATATGTTGAAAAAAGAAACATATATATACTATTCGGTGTCATATTGTGCAGCCTTTAATTTTAGAGCATTGTCATCACCCCATAAGGAAACCCGATGCTTTCCAGGATGGTGGCTCACGCATGTAATCCTAGCACTTTGGAAGGCCGAGGTGAGCAGATTGCCTGAGCTCATAGGTTTGAGACCAGCCTGAGCCAGTGTGAGACCCTGTCTCTAAAAATAGCCAGGTTGACTCAGCACCCATAGTTCAGTGGTTAGGGTGTGAGCTACACACACCAGGGCTGTGGGTTTGAATTTAGCCAGAGCCTGCTACAACAACAATGACAGCAACAACAACAACAACAACAACAAAAATAGCCAGGTGTTGTGGCGGGCACCTGTAGTCCCAGCTACTCGGGAGACTGAGGCAAGAGAATCACTTAAGCCCGAGAGTTTGAGGTTGCTGTGAGCTGTGATGCCATGGCACTCTACAAAGGGTGACATAGTGAGACTTTGTCTCAAAAAAATAAATTAATTAAAAATAAAAATTGCCAGGTGTTGTGGCAGGTGTCTATAGTCCCAGCTACTAGGGAGGCTGAGGCAAAATAATTGCTTGAGTCCAAGAGTTTGAGATTGCTGTGAGCTATGATGCCACGGCACTCTACCTAGGATGACAAAGTGAGACTCTGTCTCAATTTTAAAAAAAGAAACCCCATGTCTATTTGCTGTCACTCATGCCCCTAGTAATCCAATCTACTTTCTGTCTGTATGCATTTGCCTAATATTATGGAATCATACACTTTGTAGGCTGTTGTGAGTCTTCACTTAGCATAATGTTTTCAAGATTCATCTATGTCATAGCAGGTATCAGTACTTTATATCTTTTTATTGTATTGTCCTATAATAATCTATTGTATGAATATATACCACTTTTTAAAAATCCATCAATTGATGAATATTTGCGTTGTTTCCAATTTGGGGTTATGATTAATGCTATGATGAACATTCATTTGCAATTTCTCATGTAGAGAGGTGGTGCCTGTGGCTCAAAGGGGTAGGGCACTGGCTTCATATGCCAGAGGTGGTGGGTTCAAACCCAGCCCTGGCCACAAACTGCAAAAAAAAAAAAAATTATCATGTAGAGGTATCTTTTAAAATCTTCAAACAAGCAAAATTGAATAATAAGTACTAAAATTAAAAAGAAAAGCAGAATGAGGCTCAGCGCCTGTGGCTCAAGCAGCTAAGGCGCCAGCCACATACGCCTGAGCTGGCAGATTCGAATCCAGCCCGAGCCTGCCAAACAACAAAGATGGCTACAACCAAAAAATAGCCCATTGTTGTGGAAGGCGCCCGTGGTCCCAGCTACTTGGGAGGCGGAGGCAGGAGACTTGCTTGAGCCCAGGAGTTGGAGGTTGCTGTGAGCTGTGATGCCATAGCGCTCTACCAAGCGTGACAGCTTGAGGCTCTGTCTCAAAAAAAAGAAAGAAAGAAAGAAAAGGAAAGCAAAATGAGATTTAGGAAAGTGTTCTGGTCAGTTTATTAAGGCTTAGTTTTAATATGCCTCCATAACTCCTCATGATATAATGAGCATAGCATGTGCACACATGGATGAGCTGGGTGTTCTAGGCTCAACATTTCCTCAGTGCCTCATGTTTGTGTGCAGAAGGGAAACTAGCCTTTAAAAATTGTGAGTAGCTTTGGGTTTCTTAGGGTACCTTGGTTCTTCTCATTTCTCATAGATTCATTTACTCTGCATTTCATCCCACCTGCACCTCTGCTTTCCAAGTATGTCCAGCTCAGGCACAGGTGGGATGAAAATTTTGAGTTTGGATGGGTAAATCAGCCTGTTTCTTCCCTGCATGTTTAGGTTCCCACGTCAGTCGTTCCATTAGAGCCACAGACCTATACCCATCGGCCAGCTTTCTGGCCTTAAAAATTGGGATGCTGGCTCAGCGCCCGTAGCTCAGTGAGTATACCGAGCCTGGCAGGTTCAAGCCTGGCCTGCTAAACAACAATAACAACTGCAACCAAAAAAAAAAAAACACAGCTGGGCGTTGCAGCGGGCGCCTGTAGTTCCAGCTACTTGGGAGGCTGAAGCAAGTGAATTGCTTAAGCCCAAGAGTTCGAGATTGCTGTTAGCTGTGACACCATAGCACTCTACTGAGGGCAACATAATAAGATTCCATCTAAAAAAATAAAAATATTGGGATGCTATTATCTCCTTTCCCTTTTTCTTTGTCTTTAAGGGTTTATGCTTTTTTCTTCTTTTTCCCTCTGGTTTTAGTAGGGTTTCAGGAGGAATTAGAGGCAAATAGGTATGTCCAACTGGCTTTCCAGAAGTCTTGTAGTTTGTTCTTTATTTTTTGAGGCAGAGTCTCAAGCTGTTGCCCTGGGTAGAGCGCTCTGGCATCATAGCTCACAGCAACCTCCAACTCAGGCTCAGGTGATCCTCTTGCCTCATTTTTTTTTTTTTTTTCTTTTTCTATTTTTAGTAGAAACAGGGTCTTACTTTTGCTCAGGCTGATCTCGAACTCTTGAGCTCAAGCAATTCACCCTCCTCGGCCTCCCAGAGTGCTAGGATTACAGGCGTGAGCTACTGCACCCTGCACCTGGCCCAGAAGTTTTGTGGTTTAAACTGATTCTGGGTTTTCTATTATTTGTGTTTAAAATCTCTTGATTTAATGAGATGTCAATAATATTTTCCCACAGAAATATTCTATAATATGATTTTGAATGGGTGTATATCATTTTCTTTTATGGAATGGATATGTTAATTAATTACTCTTAAAATATTTACATGGTTTTAAATTTCCATGATTATTTTTTATAGGAGTAAAAACTGAATTTTTAGAAAATGTTTTTGGGCTTGGCGCCAGTTGCTCAGTGGCTAGGGCCCCAGCCACATACACCAGGGCTGGTGGGTTTGAACCCAGCCCAGGCCTGCCAAACAATGACAACTACAACCAAAATATAGCTGGGTGTTGTGGCGGGCACCTGTAGTCCCAGCTACTCAGGAGACTGAGGGAAGAGAATCACTTAAGCCCAAGAGTTTGAGGTTGCTGTGAGCTGTAACGCCACGGCACTCTACTGAGGGCCACAAAGTGAGACTCTACCTCAAAAAAACAAAAAGGAAGAAAATGGTGTTTTTGTTTTTTGTTTGCAGTTTTTGGCCAGGGCTGGGATTAAACCCGCCACCTCCGCATATGGGGCTGGCACCCTACTCCTTTGAGCCACAGACGCTGCCATGTTTTTTTTGTTTGTTTGTTTGAGACAGAATCTCACTCTGTTGCCCCAGGGTGGAATGCCACGGCATCATAGCTCACGGCAATCTCAAACTCCTGGGGTCAAGTGAACCTTCTGCTTTAGTCTCCTAACTAGCTGGGACTATGGATGCCCACCAAATGCCCAGCTAGTTTTTCTTTTTCTTTTTTTTTTTTTTGAGATAGAGTCTCACTATGTTGCCCTTGGTAGAGTGCAGTGACATCACAGCTCACAGCAACCTCAGACTCTTGGGCTTAAGCAATTCTCTTGCCTCCACCTCCCAAGTAGCTGGGACTACAGGCACCTGCCACAATGCCTGGTGATTTTTTGTTATACTTATCATTGTTGTTTCGCAGGCCCGGGCTGGGTTTGAACCTACCAGCTCTGGTGTATGTGGCTGGTGCCCTACCGACTGAGCTACAGGCGCCGAGCCAGAAAATAATTTATATCTTCACACTTATAACAACAGGCAGCACTGATTTTGTCTTATATCTTTATTTTCTAATTATATGCATCTGAAAAAATTCAGAAAAATAAAGTAAAAGTCCACCGTAATCCCACCATCCAGAGAGCTCCGCTATTATGCTTTGGGGTTTATCAGTCTAGGTTAGTCTCCAGACACACATACACATTGTTTTTGAGAAAGTATTTTCGCTTTTTGTTTTGTTGTTTCTTTTTTTCCTTATTGCACATACTGTTTTATATTTGCTTTATTTACTTAACAATGTGTTATGGACATCTTTCCATGTCAATATATGTTGATCTAATCATTTCCAAAGTTCTATACACCATAATTTTTTTAACCCACCCCTATTGATATTTAGTTTATATTTTTCCTAAGTCCTCATAGCTTGATAGTAACCTAATTATTTCCTTTAGATAAATAAAGATATATTACTTGGTGAAAAGATGTTTACTTTTTGAGTTTTTAACACATTAGTATTAATTATTAAATGTTATAAACAAAACAGTGCTGATGATAAAATAGAATTTGGCAGGATTGTGGACTTAAATTATGTGGACTTAAAGGATTTATATTTTGCTTATTCTTACAGAATTTTTCATTTGTAATTTCAAATTCTTCCTAAAGTGAGAGTCATTTGACCATACTTACATTTTTATTTCAGTAGCATAAGGCTTAGATTTCAGCTGTGATGGGAACTGTAAAGTGGTATGATTCATGTGAGTGCTAACAAATCATTCAACATTTAGGAAGTTTGCATCTGCTTGATGTAGATATGTCTAAATTAGGAATATGAGTTAATATTTAGAATATTCTTAGCCTAATGTATTATATTACATTGCACCCAAAGTCTTGAATTGACATGAATTAACCTATACATCTTTAAATATTTGCAAAATGGTATTTTTTATAAGCCTATAATAAATGACCAGATTACAATTCAGAAGCTAGAAAGTGTAGTGAGAGTTGCCATGGAAACCTTAATGTGATATTCCCTTGCTTTCATTTAAATTTCATTTTTAATATTGCATTAACATTTTTGCATTTAATGGATAGATATTTGAATTAATGTTGAAGTGCTCTTTCTAATATAAATAAAATATAAGAAATGAAAATGTAATTTTTCTTCCAATGAACAAATGAACATATAATGCAAGATCTTGTAGAAATAACAGCACTTGAGTTTTAAATTATTGGATTCCATTCATTTATTTTGAAGTTTCTCAAAGGATCCTTTTTGAAATATTAAGAAATATTTATGAATAGTCACATAATTCATGTCTTTAACATTTAAAATATGATTCAGATTTTCCTGAAGGGTATGTGAGGGTAGGTAATTCAGTATGCCTTAGTTTATGCTTCTGTTATTTTTGACTAGATGACCTCTGCGGTCTCTTCCACCTTTCTAAGTCCTTATTAGTGTAATAATCATTTATAGGGTAATAATCTTACTTCAAACAAATATTAATACTAACTGTATCACCAAATGTAAATTTGTCTGTTTAAATCTGTATTATAAGCTTGGCGCCCGTAACACAGTTGTTACGACGCCAGCCATACACACCGAGGCTCGCAGGTTCAAATCCAGCCCAGGCCAGGTAACCAAAAAAGACAACTGCAACAAAAAAAATAGCCCGTCTTTGTGGCGGGTACCTGTAATGCCAGCTACTTGGGAGGCTGAGGCAAGAGAATTACTTAAGCCCAAGAGTTTGAAGTGGCTGTAAGCAGTGACTCAATGGTACTCTATCCAGGGTGACATAGTAAAACTTTGTCTCAAAAAAATAAAGTAAGGAGGTTGCTATGAGTTGTGTGATGCCATGGCACTCTACAGAGGGCAAAAAGGTGAGACTCTGTCTCTAGAAAAAAAGTTAATTAATTAAATAAAATAAAATAAATTTGTATTATAGAAATCTGATTTGTAGGTAAAAAACAATTTGCCTTGCATCAGAGATAAATTGTAGGGTAATGTAGGGTATTACTTATTCCTTTTTTTTTAAGACAGAGTCTCACTTTGTCGCCCTCGGTAGAGTGCTGTAGCGTCACAGCTCACAGCAACCTCCAACTCCTGGGCTTAGGCAATCTCTTGCCTCAGCCTCCTGAGTAGCTGAGACTACAGGTATCCGCCACAATGCTCAGCTATTTTTTTGTTGCAGTTTGGCCGAGTTTAAACCCGCCACCCTCAGTAAATGGGGTTGACGCCCTACTCACTGAGCTAAAGGCGCTGCCCTACTTATGGATTCTTGACTGTGAAAAGTATTCAAACATAATAAGGTTATATGTGAATAGTGTGTTGCAAATCAAAATGTAAATAATTTATGGACAATAGAATCTGTGTTCATGAGAGCCCGTTGCTCAGTGGGTAGGGCACCGGCCACATACAAGGGGAGGCTGGCAGGTTTGAACCCCGCCCCAGCCAGCTAAAACAACAATGACAACTGCAACAACAAAAAAAATACCTGGGCATTGTGGCAGGCACCTGTTGTCCCAGCTACATGAGAGGCTGAGGCAAGAGAATCGCTTGAGCCCAAGAATTTGAGGTTGCTGTAAGCTGTGATGCCATGGCACTCTACCCAGGGTGACAGCTTGAGACTCTGTCTCAAAAAAAAAAATAATAAGAATCTGTGATTGCAGGGAAATCTTAGGTGTCAGGAGTCTTGGGTTCTTACTGATATGCTACAATCTAGATCTTTGTGTATCTGTTTGCCACTCATTTGATCTCATATATATAACCAAGAAATAGGATTAGGGTCGCTGACGTACTACTTACTCCTTAAAAGAAATTTATAAAAGTATGTATCCTCTCCTACCTTTTGACTTAACATTCAAAACTTTTGTTCACACTCGGCGCCTGTAGCTCAGGAGGCTAAGTTGCCAGCCACATACGCCAGAGCTGGCAAGTTCAAATACAGCTCTGGCTGCCAAACAACAATGACAACTACAACCAAAAAATAGCCAGGTGTTGTGGCGGGCGCCTGTGGTCCCAGCTACCTGGGAGGCTGAGGCAAGAGAATCCCTTAAGCCTAGGAGTTGGAGGTTGCTGTGAGCTATGATGCCACAGCACTCTACCCAGGCCAACAGCTCGAGGCTCTGTCTCAAAAAAACAAACAAAAAACTTTTGTTCATAAGTTTAGATAATGGCAAAGTACTTAATTTCTAGCATATTTACATTTTTTTTTTTATTAAATCATAGCTATGTACAGTGGTATGATCATGGGGCATCATACACTAATTTCACAGACCCGTTGACATATTTATATCACACTGGTTAACATAGCCTTCCTGGCAGTTTCACAGTTACTGTGTTAAGACATTTACATTCCACATTTACTAAGTTTCACATATACCATTGTAAGATGCACCACAAGTGTATTCTCACCAATCCATATTTACATTTTTTAATGAAACATGTATTAAGTATATCCACTAAAATCTATATATCATAGAAATTTGATACCCATCATATATTTTTCAAATGCAAATGTAAAGCTTGATGATTCTACCTGTATAAGGTATCTAGAGAAGTCAGATTCACAGAGAGAAGGCCAGGAGGTGAGGGAAGAGGGAGATGGGGAACTGTTTAATGGGTACAGAGTTTCAGTTTTCCAAGATGTAAAGAGTTCTGGTGATTGGTTGTACTATGTGAATGTACTTAACACTATTGCACTGTGTGGTTAAAATGATTGACAAGGTAAATGTTATGTATATTTTACCACACTTGTTAAAAATTAACTGGGTGAGGTGGCTAATGCCTGCACAGTGGGACGCCAGAGTAGATCACTTGAACCCAGGAGTCTCAGATAAGCCTGAGCAACATAGTGAGACCTCATCTCTACAAAAAATTTCAAACATTAAGGCAGGCACAGTGGCTCATGCCTGTAATCCTAGCACTGCGGGAGGCCAAGGTGGGTGGATTGCTTGAGTTCAGGAGTTCAAGACCAGCCTGAGCAAAAAAGCAAGACCCCTATCTCTAAAAATAGCCAGGTGTAGTGATGGATGCCTGTAGTCCCAGCTACCCAGGAAGTTGAGGCAAGAGGATTGATTGAGCCCAAAGAGTTTGAGGTTACTGTGACCTACAATGCCACAGCACTCTAGCAAGGATAATTAAGTGATACTTTGTCTCAAAAAAAATTTTTTTCCCCAAAATTAGCCTAGTGTGGTAGTGTGCTTCTTGTAGTCCCAGCTATTTGACAGGCTGACACCGGATTGCTTCAACCCAGAAGTTTGAGGTTGCACTCTTGCTGAGGCAACAGAGCAAAAGACCTTGTCTCAAAAAATATTAATCAGGTGGCACCCGTAGCTCAGTGGGTAGGGCACTGGCCACATGCACCCAGGCTGACGGGTTCAAACCGGGCCAGAGCCAGCTAAAACAACAATGATGACAACTACAATGAAAAAATGGCTGGGCATTGTGGTGGGTGTCTGTAGTCACAGCTATTTGGGAGGCTGAGGCAAGGGAATCGCTTGAATCCAGGAGAGTTTGAGGTTGTTGGGAGCTGTGACACCAGGGCACTCTACAGAAGACAACATAGTGAGACTCTGTCTCAATAATAGTAATAACAATAATAATAAATTAATTAAAAATAAAATTTAGGCCAAACATGGTGACTCACATCTGTAGTCCCTGCACTTTGGGAGGCTGAAGCAGGATTGCTTGAAGCCAGGAGGTCAAGACTAGCCTTCGCAATACAGAGTGACCCCATCTCTACAAAAGCTTGGTTTTTAACTCAGCAGGTATGGTGGCATACTGCTGTAGTCCTAGATACTTGGATGCTGAAGTGGGAGGATCAGGAGTGTGCTTAAGTGTGCCAGGAGTTTAAGTTTATAGTGAGCTGTGATTAGGCCACTGCATTACAGTTGGGTAACAAAGTAAGACCCTGTCTCTCAAAAAAAATTTTATTTTTTCAAAAGTAAAGCTCGAATTTAATAGTCTGAATTTTTACATTTCTAGTTTCATTAACATACATCTTTATTCCCCTTTCCCTACAGAATTTTAATCTAATACAATTTACTTTTTATATTTGGAAGTCTTTTATTGACATTTTTGGCTTCATCACATGTCTTTGCAACACATATATACATATAAGTTTAAATTAGAAATAATTTAACTAGGGCGCCAGCCACATACACTGGAGCTGGTGGATTCAAATCCAGCCCGGGGCCGCCAAAGAACAATAACTAAAACCAAAAAAAAAACAAACCAGGCACTGGGGCAGGCGCCTATAATCTCAGCTACTTGGGAGGCTAAGGCAAGAGAAGCTCATAAGCCCAAGAGTTGAAGGTTACTGTGAACTGTGATGCCACAACATTCTACCTAGAGCGACAGCTTGAGACTCTGTCTCAAAAAAAAAAAAAGGAAAGAAAGAAAGAAAGAAAGAAAGAGAAAAATTATTCAAAACTTAGGAATGGGGGGCAGCACCTGTGATTCCGTGGGTAGGGCGCCGGTCCCATATTCCGAGGGTAGTGGGTTCAAACCCAGCCCCAGCCAAACTGCAACAAAAAATTAGCCAGGCCTTGCGGGCACCTATAGTCCCAGCTAACCTACTCGGGAGGCTGAAGCAAAAGAATCAGCTAAACCCAGGAGTTGGAGGTTGCTGTGAGCTGTGATGCCACATCACTCAACTGAGGGCGACAAAGTGAGACTCTGTCTCTACAAAAACTTAGGAATGGACACAAGATTACTGGTTGTTCTTTCAGTGTACTGCCTATCTTTTTCCTTTGATTGACTCTACTCACTGGATTATGTGACAACTAGGAGAACAGTTAACTTATAGATTCTTGTTCAATTAAAGATGCAGATAACTTCCTCGAGTGGGAAAGATAAGCTGGTGGTTGTGGTTTATGCCTCTAAAGGACACTCACTAGTTTTATATCTGACCTAGTAATCTTACCTAACATCTCTTTATTAAATTGTTATAAGTATCTACATCCTTAAATTCTCATGTGAACCTAGTCTTTCACCATTCTCTCATTAACTAAGAGTTGATTAAAATATTGGACTATATGTTCGTTTTATAATTGTATGAGATCACATTTTTAAGCTTTTGAAAATTATTCTTTGATCTATTAGGGGTCTCTTCTTTTTGCTTTATGCTGCCGAATAGGTTAGGTTGATTGGTAAAAAAAAAAAAAAAAAAAAAAAAAAAAAAATCTGCTGCTACTACTGCTACTGAGCCAACTGGTAATCAAATCCCAGACTTCTTTTTTATTTTTCTTCTTCCACTGTTGAGTGCTTTCTCTATTTGTAACCTAGACAAGATGTACTAGAGAGATTTTCCAGATAGTTCTTCTAGTTAATCCATGTGCCAGCTGCATAAGCACTGTGTTGAAGAGCATGGCCCACGAGGGCATAGTGGCCACATAGTTAAAGCAGTGTGGGGCCACGTTGCTGAATAGCTTTTCATGTTGTTGTTTTCAAATAGAACTGTACTTGGCCAAAGCAGGAGGGGGAATAAAATTCCCCAAGAATAATGAAATGTTACTACATTAGCATTTTGCCATGTAAATAGACAAAGCTCTCTAGACCATTAGCTAAATTTCCAAAAATGACCACTTTCCTTATGGCATGGCGGATACCCTAGTAAGATGCAACAAATCTGGACTTCAGAATCAGATCTCAGGTATGAGAGAGTCACAAGAAAGTATTTCTTCTGGGAAAAGTACCATAAGTTCTATGGCTGAGGGAGAATGTTTTACTCAAGAAAGCCACTAATTCTATCATTTTGTTAAAACTGGGTGGAGTTCCAAGTTCTAGACAAATCCTACATGTTCTATGGAACTTCCCTGATCATCCTGGGTTCAAGTTCATAGCCCTCATTTGAGATTTATATACTAGCTTGACTGTTATTATTTTTTACTCTTTTTTTTTGAAACAGAGTCTCCCTTTATCGCCCTTGGTAGAGTGTCGTGGCATTGTAGCTCATAGCAACCTCAAACTCTTGGGCTCAAGCGATTCTCTTGCCTCAGCCTCCCGAGTAGCTGGGACTACAGGCATCTGCCACAATACCTGGCTATTTTTAGAGACGAGATCTCACTCTGGCTCAGTCTGGTCTCAAACCTGTGAACTCAAGCAATCCACCCTTGCTGGCCTCCCAGAGTGCCAGAATTGCAGGCGTAAGCCATCGTGCCCAGCCCTGGAAATTTTACATCCTATCCTTTTGTATTTTCTCCAGTGTCTGTTATAGAGTAGCTACTCAGTAATGAATGGCTGTTGTTCATAAAGGCACACTACTCGAGTTCAATATAGTAGGTAGGTAAAGAACTATAGTCTGACTTTTTTTTTAAAGAAAATCAAATTTATCAGAAAATAATATAATTTACTTCTCTGGATTTGTTTAGGCATCAGCTCCCATTATTGTTTTCTTTATGCAGTACTGTGCTTAAAATTGAAATTTCATTTATTTAGCAGAAACTTTCTAAAACTATTCTTAAATTGTCAATGTAGTATTTAAATTTGATTCATATAATGAAGAACAGGGTGTACACAGAGAAAGAATAAATAAAATGTATTTTACATTTGATTGAATGAAATGTTTATTAAAGTAACATGCCCATGGCTCGGCGCCTGTAGCTCAGCAGCTAGGGTGCCAGCCACATAACACTGGAGCTGGCAGGTTCAAACCCAGCCTGGGCCTGCCAAACAACAATGACAGCACAACCAAAAAATGGCTGGACATTGTGGCAGGCACCTGTAGTCCCAGCTACTTGGGAGGCTGAGACAAGAGAATCACTTGAGCCAAGAACAGTTTGAGGTTGCTGTGAGCTGTGACACCACGGCATTCTACCGAGGGAGACATACTGAGATTTTGTCTCAAAAAAAATAAAAAATAAAAATAAAGTAGCATGCCTTATTTTTCAAAGTAGTTGTCTTAGAGTTTAAAGAATATCTAATACTTTAGAGTATGAGAGTCTAATAGGATGATATCTGGATTATTTCCTCTTTTAAAGATAGCCTGTCTCTATCACAGAAATTAAAGTTTTATAAAAATATATCTATTCCTCATAAAATCCTTAGTACTTTACTCATTGGAGCTTATTAAATATTCCTTAAATGAATCATTAGGGTCAGCTGAAGGCTAAACAGCCACAGCATAAGGGACCACTTCTTCCTATGTGATGATGAACCTGTTTCAAGTACTTCCAAAGTCCAAGCATATTTTAGGATGGCTCCATTATAAGAGACAAGAAAAATAAGGCCTCTTTGTTCTCAGCCACAGACGCACCATGACAAAGGGAACATCATCGTTTGGAAAGCGTCGGAATAAGACGCATACGTTGTACTGCTGCTGTGGCTCTAAGGCCTACCACCTACAAAAGTCTACCTGTGGCAAATGTGGCTATCCTGCTAAGCACAAGAGAAAGCTTAACTGGCGTGCCAAGGCTAAAAGAAGAAATACCACTGGGACTGGTCGGATGAGGCATCTAAAAATTGTGTACCGCAGATTCAGGCATGGATTCCGTGAAGGAACAAAGCCTAAACCCAAGAGGGCAGCTGTTGCAGCATCCAGTTCATCTTAAGAATTTCAACAACTAGTCATGCAATAAATGTTTTAGTTTAAAAAAAAAAAAAGAAAAGAAAAAGAAGGCAAGACCATTAGGACACACAAGGATAAAACTCTTGATGTCTTCTATCAGTACTTCTTAAATTTAATGTGTACACAAATTACCAAGAGATAGTGTTGGGCGGCTCCTGTGGCTCAGTGAGTAGGGCGCCTGCCCCATATACCGAGGGTGGTGGGTTCAAACCCAGCCCCGGTCAAACTGCAACAAAAAAATAGCCGGGCATTGTGGCAGGTGCCTATAGTCCCAGCTACTCGGGAGGCTGAGGCAAGAGAATTGCTTACGCCCAGGAGTTGGAGATTGCTGTGAGCTGTGATGCCATGGCTCCCTACTGAGGGTGATAAAGTGAGACTCTATCTCAAAAAAAAAAAGAGAGAGATAGTATTAAAATGTAGGTTTTTGATTCCACATGATGAAGGCCTGAGATTTGCATTTCTAACAGGCTCCCAGGTGATGCAGCTACCATTGGTGCCACATCACAGCTGCTGTTGATGTGGCAGTGCACTTAGAGTCATGGCCTCAGAGAACCTGGGCGTCTTAGATCTCTCAGTACTGCCCTAAAATCGACCCTGCTTCTGAAGCTCTTTTTCTTTGTATTATTGCCCCTAGGACCATTGTGCCTTCTCCCTACCAGGCATCCCTGTTACTTCAACACAAAATTGGATTCAGCCCCCTCCCTTTCCAATAATAATGTATTTGTGATGGAAAAATGGAATGAGATTTGTAAGAGAAGTATTAGGTGCTCCACAGACATGAATTCACTGCATTTGAGATTATTCAAACCAGAAATATTGGGACTTTTACATCATAAACAGATTTACATATGACCCATAGGATTATAGAAATAAAACATCAGGCCGGGCATGGTGGCTCACGCCTGTAGTCCCCGCACTGTGGGAGGCCAAGGCAGGTGGATTGCCTGAATTCAGAGGTTCAAGACCAGTATGACCAGCAATGAGCCAGAGTAAGACCCCATCTCTACTAACATCAAAAACAGCTGAGCATCGCCAGAGGAAGAAGAAAATGAACAACAAAAAACAGTACTTCAAACAAAGAAAAATGTACAAGCAAGTTGAAATTAAAAGTTAAAAAAAAAAATTAAAAATAAAAGAAATAAAACATCAGACTGGGCTTGGCACCCATCGCTCAGTGAGTAGGGCTCTGGCCACATACATCAAGGCTGGTGGGTTCGAGCCTGGCCCTGCCCTGCTAAACAACAATGACAACTACAGCCAAAAATAGCTAGGCATTGTGGTGGGTACCTGTAGTTCCAGCTACTTGGGAGGCTGAGGCAATAGAATCGCTTAAGCCCGAGAGTTTCAGGTTGCTGTGAGCTGTGACACCATGACAGGCTATGGAGGGCAACATAGTGAGACTCTCTGTCTCAAAAAAAAAAAAAAAAAGGCTCAGCGCTTGTAGCGCAGTGGTAATGGTGCCAGCTACATACACTGAGGCTGCCAGATTTGAACCTGGCCTGGGCCAGCTAAACAACAATGACAACAACAAAAAAATGGCTGGGCTTTGTGACGGGCACCTGTAGTCCCAGCTACTTGGGAGGCTGATGCAAGAGAATCACTTAAGCACAAGAGTTGGAGGTTGCTGTGAGCTGTGATGCTACAGCACTCTACCAAGGGCGACTTAGCAAGACTCTTATCTCAAAAAATAAAAATAAAAAATAAATAGGCTCAGTGACTGTGGCTCAAGCGACTTAGGCGCCAGCCACATACACCTGAGCTTGCAGGTTCGAATCCAGCCCAGGCCCACCAAACAACAATAAGGGCTGCAACCAAAAAATAGTCAAGCGTTGTGGCAGGCACCTGTAGTCCCAGCTACTTGGGAGGCGGAGGCAGGAGACTTGCTTGAGCCCAGGAGTTGGAGGTTGCTGTCAGCTGTGATGCCACAGCACTCTACCCAGGGCGACAGCTTAAAGCTCTGTCTCAAAAGAAAAAGAACACCTAGGGCGGTGCCTGTGGCTCAAAGGAGTAGGGCACTAGCCCCATATACCAGAGGTGACAGGTTCAAACCCAGCCCCAGCCAAAAAAAAAAAAAAAAACTGCAAAAAAAAAAATAACAAAAAAGTAAAGGAAACATCAAACTGAAATTCTAGCCTGCAACATGGTTTTCTTCATATGGGAAATTGGAATCCTGGCTGGATAGTTAGTGACTATGGAGCTCTTTATTGGCTGACTTTCATTTGCAATATAACTCCCAACTCGACTACAAAATACATACATAGGAAACCTCCTTGATGTCCTTTAAATTCTGTCTCCAAATGTAAATTTCAAATAATGTTTTATGAAATAACAAAGATACAAAGAAAGAACAACAGTAAATAGCCTTCAGTTAAGTAAATACTTTCTATCATAGATGTTTAATTTTATGCCTTTTTATGAGCAATTCTGATTACCTAAGACCTAGAAGGCTTTGTAAGTGGTTTACATTGTGATCATTCTTTTGACTAAGGACAAAAAATGAGGCCAGGTGTGGCAGCTCATTCCTATGATCCTAGCACTTTAGGATACAGAAGGTGGAGGATCACTTGAGGCCAGAAGTTTAAGACCAGCCTGAGAAACATAGTGAAACCCATCAGTACAATAAAATAGAAAAATTAGCTGTTGTGGTGACACAAAGCCACAATCCCAACTACTCCAGATGCTTAGCCAGGAGGATCACTTGAGTCCAGGCATTTGAGCTGATGACACTTCTGCAATCCAGCCAGGGCAACACAGTAAGACTAACTCAAAACAATAAACAACAAAAAACTAGGAGGATTCCTCCTCTAACATAAGGAATAGGGAGGAATAGTATACCTGGGAACTTCCCCTAGAAAACTTCCCTCGCCTGGCCTCTTTGGTTTGTGGAACTGCCTGAGGTATCATTGCTGTGAACAGAGTACCCAGAGGTGTTAGTGGGTAAAATGATATTCGTCTATATTGGCCACTTCAGTGGCCTAAGATGTCTTGCCACAGGTAGCAGATATGTCACACAACTCCAAGGTCTTTCTGCTTCTGGGTCTTCCCTGGCTGGGATTAAACATAGTTGTGCTTGTGGCAATGGAAATTTTGCAACTTATGTATCTACCTTATTAGAACTATTTTAACAATAATAAAATTGTGGCACTCATATAAATAAACACATGTCAAAGATTTTGTTAGACTCCTTCATGAGAGACTCAATAAAATGTTATAACTGGTTCAAAACAGGATTCAAAGAGCATATGGCTAAGTTGCTAAAGAAATAAGCTAATAACAGGCCTGAGGTGGGAGAGACAGGGAACCAGTATTTATAGAGTTACTACAATACATTGTCTAAAATCTCTAATTTTCAACAAAAAATTCACCAGTTATGCTAAGGAACAGGAAAGGGTGACCCAGACACATAAAAAAGAGCAGGGAACAGAAACTGCCTGTGAGAACAGCCAGATGTTGGACCCAGCAGGCCAAAATCAAAGTAGAGATGTCTGTGACCCTATGTGGATGAGGATCATTTCCGAGAGAAAAGACAGATCACTTATTTCAGTTTAGGCAGAAACCCCAAAGGTTTCTGTTACCCTTGCCTCCTTTCTGAAAAAAATAAGGCCATCAACTGTAGGACTTCTCAGCCTTCATAGTCATTGGCAGCTGCTATGACAGGAAAAGCACTTCCCAGAAGTACCAGAGATTCCAGAGGAAGAAGTTGCGTAACAGGACATTGAAGGAGCAGGCTATCAGCAGAGAACCCCTGGGAGCTTGGAGTCCATCAAGAAGGGCAGGTGAAGTGGCTCGATTCTCCCTCCCCCACATCTCTGGTAGTCACTGGGCTCCTGAGCTGCTGGAGAGCTATTTTACTTTCACAAACCCAAAAGCTGCTGCCACCAATGAATTGGGAGTTTCTTGAGGACGAAGCACCAGGCTGGTGGTGCCCTCAGGGTCACTTTCTATCACCAAAAACCCAAGCTCAGATGGCAGGCACCATATTGCTTCACCCCACCCACCACATGCATTCGTTCTCCCCAGGGGGCTTCAGCCTCTCGGTTCCTCTCTTGCTTGTTCCCACACAAATGTTTCCCAACTCTGGCCCAGACTGCAGGAGCCATGGGGGCTGGTAGATCCCAGGGGATCTGGATGACCCCCAGAGCCTGGACATTCTGGGTGGGACAGATGACCCCTTTCTCCCATTCCAACTCTTTCCTCCCCTTCCCTGCCCATGGCTGCTGAGAGACAGTTGAGCTGGGGCTCACAGGAGCTATTTTCCTCTTGGTAGGTACAACCACCACAACAGGGTTTCCACAAAGAGTGGTGTCAAGCCTTTCTGAATTCTTTTTCTCCCAATTCTTTGTCTTCCTTTTTGTCCCTCTCCCCCCCCCCCCGCCCCCCAACCTGTGGTTGCTGAGAGAGAAAATTGAGCCACTATACCAAGACTTCCACAGAGATTAGGGCTCAGGCCTTTCCTCTGGGGGTCCTGCAGTAGACTGAGGGGTGTTTGAACTATGAGTCCCTTGTGTGCTGGCCTTCACATTGCCACTTGGCTGGTGACTCCTTCAGGGGAGGGCATGCCCTAAGGCAGAAGGACATTGAGCCTGCTTGGGCAAGCCGTGGGTAACTCAGGACCACCATGCTTCTCCCTGGCATGGTTAAGGTTTGATATTTGGGGACCCAGGGACAAGCCTGCAGGCCAGATCTTGTACCCCTGTATCTCAGTTGCATTGATCAAGGGCAAGGAGGGGAAATGTGTGCTTGGGTGAGGTAACTATGGCCCCTCCCTGGTAGCTTTGCTGGAAGCTGGGAGAAAACATTTGACCTCTAGCTCAAACAGATACCTTGACCCCTTTGCTGAAGCCTGAAGGCAAACTCACCCAACCTGGCCCTGCCCAACTGTGCTGCACCACCCACCTATACTATGGCAGTAAATAAAGACTCACATGAAGTTCCAAGGCCCTACCCACTACCTGGGGCAATCAGGTGCTTCTCCTGAGGGACTACCAGTGGTCACAGGATGCAAAATCAACATTGCAGTTTGTTTATTCTAGCCAGCACCACCTATTGGGAGTGAGGTCAATTTGAATTCCCTTTACAGCATTTACTGATTCATTCATACAGGGTGTACTTGAGATTTACCCATAAGCACTACTCACTATCTCAGAGATTAAACTTGGCATATCATTATCAAATCAATAGAAATTCCAAAAATAAGAAGCAAAAGCTGCTCCAAATGAGAAGAAATCAGTGAAATATCTCCAGATACCTGGGACATCAGACAGAAAGGACACCCCTGCAAGAAAACAATAACTCACTCCCAATGGAAACCATTGAGAATATTGAAATGACTCATAAGAATTTTGAATATGGGCCAGGCAAGATTTTTCATGCCTGTAATCCTAGCACTCTCGGAGACTGAAGCAGGGAGATCCCTTGAGCTTTGGAGTTCAAGACCAGGCTGAGCCAGAGCAAGATTCTATCTCTACTAACAACAGAAAAAATTAGCTAGGTGCTGTAATGGTCACCTGTAGTCCCAGCTTACACAGGAGGCTGAGGCAGGAGGAACACTGGAGCACAGTAGTTTGAGGTTGCAGTGAGCGAAGCTGATGCCATAGCACTCTAGCCTGGGCAACAGAGTGAGAATTTGTCTCAAAAATAATAGAATTTTGAATATAGATTGTGCAGAAGCTCAATGAAATACAAGAGAAAACAGAACCTAACACAAAGAAGCCAGAAAAATAATGTAGGAAATGAATAAGGCAATTTATTTAAAACAATCAGAGCATCTGAAAATGAAAAATTCATTCAAAGAAATACAAAACACAATAGAATAGGCTAGAGCAGGCAGAAGAATCTCAGTGAGAAGACAAAATATTTGAATTAAACAAGTCAATTGAAGAGAAAGAACAAAAATAAGAGGTATGTAAAGAGGCAATCACCATGACATAATCATCAGACTGGCCAAAGTTAACATGAACGAAGAATTCCTGTGCACTGTAAGGTGAAAACATAAGGTAACTGACAAAGGAAAACCTATCAGACTAACTACAGATTTCTAAACTGCACTTTTACAAGCCAAAGGGAGACTAGGACCCTATTCTCTGTCTTCTCAAACAGAACAATGGACAGCCTAGAATCTTGTAAAACTAAGGGTTTTTTTTGTTTGTTTTGGAGAGGCAGAGTCTCACTTTACCGCCCTCAGTAGAGTGCTGTGGTGTCACACAGCTCACAACAACCTCCAACTCCTGGGCTTAGGTGATTCTCTTGCCTCAGCCTCCCGAGTAGCTGGAACTATAGGCACCCAACACAATGCCTGGCTATTTTTTTGTTGCAATTTGGCCAGGGCCGGGTTTGAACCCACCACCCTCAGTATATGGGGCTGGGGCCCTACCCACTGAGCCACAGGCACCACCCAAAACTAAGTTTCTTATATAAGGGAGAAATAGACTTTTTCAGATAAGCAAACACTGAGGAAATTTGTTAAGACCAGACCTACCCTGCAGGGAGTGCACAGATCTGCATTATACATGACTCAGCACAATTTACACCTACCAGTGTAAAACCATCCAAATGCTAAAGTTCAGAGCCCAGATACCACAAATGGCTCAAGAAGCAGAACAAAGTAATAATGTTCTATGCAACAGGGTGAACAGAAATCCACCCACTTACCAATGCTTTCAATAAATGTTAATGACTTCAACTTCCCACTGAAGAGACACAGGCTGGCTAAATGGATAACAAAATAAAGCTAAGTATCCAGAAATGCAGCTAATCCACAAGGACTCCTTCAGTCTCAAGGTGAAGGTATGAAAAACAATATTCTGTGCAAATGGAAAACAAAGGTTGTGTAACCATTCCCATTTGAAGTCAGGTAACATGGACTTCAAATCAACAAAAGTAAACGAGACAAAGAAGGTCACTATATAATGGTGAAGGGAATGATTCAATAAGAAGATATAAAAATCCTAAATAGCTATGCACCTAACACAGATGCATCCAGATTCATAAAGCAAATTCTTCTAGATCCCAATGAAATGATTAATAGCAGCATTTAATATCTAGGGATTTCAATATCCCATTGAGAGAACAGGACAGGTAAAGAAACAATGGGCTTAAACAGGATTCTGTGACAAATGAGTCTAACAGACACTTAGAGAACATTCTACCCCAAAACTACTGAATATATGTAGTTTCTCAGGTTACAAAACATTCTTGGCTTGGTGCCCGTAGCACAGTTGTTACTGCATCAGCCACATGCACCGAGGGTGGCAGGTTCAAACCCAGCCCTGGCCTGCTAAACAACAATGACAACTGCAACAAAAAATAGCTGGGCATTGTGGCAGGTGTCTAGTCCCAGCTACTTGGGAGGCTGAGGCAAAAGAATCTCTTAAGCCCAACGGTTTGAGGTTGCTGTGAGCTGTGATGCCATGGCACTCTACCAAGGGTGACATAGACTCTGTCTCAAAAATAAATAAAAATAAGAAATAAAAAACATAGTCTCTAAGATTGATCACATCCTAGGCCACAAAACATGTCTTAACAACTTTAAAAATTAGAAATTATCCCATGCATCTTCTCAGACCACAATAGAATAAAATTAGAAAACAATTCCTAGAGAAACTCAACTAGACACAAAGTCCTAGAAATTAAACCACCTACTCCTGATGATTATTTGGTCGAGGAGGAAGTTAAGATGAAAATCAAAACCCAGCCCTGGCCAAAAACCAAAAAAAAAAAAAAAAAAAAGAAAATCAAAAGACTGTTTGAACTAAATGACAATGGAGGCACAAATTACCAAAATATGTGGTGTGCTGCATAACTGTCCTCTGAGGAGAATTTGTAGCCTTAAATGCCTATGTCCAAGATACAGAAAGATCACAAATCAACAATCTAATGAACTATTTTAAGGAATTGAAAAAGGAAGAGCAATCCAATCCCCAGCAGAAGAAAAGAAATAACTAAGGTCAGACCAGAACTAAATGAAATGGATTACAAAAGAATTAGACACAAGATTAATAAAACAAAAAGTTGGTTATTTGAAAAGATAACTAAAAATGACTGGCCTCTCACTAGACTAACTAGAAACAGAAAAGAAGGGATTCCTAATAAACACAATCAGAAATGAAAAAGAGGGTGACACCCGTGGCTCAGTGAGTAGGGTGCCTGCCCTGTATCCTGAGGGTGGCGGGTTTGAACTCAGCTGCAGCCAAATTGCAACAAATAAATAGCCAGGTATTGTGGCAGGTGCCTGTGGTCCCAGCTACTTGGGAGGCTGTGGGAAGAGAATCGCCTAAGTCCAAGAGCCGGAGGTTGCTGTGAGCTGTGTGATGCCACGGCGCTCTACCGAGGATGACGAAATGAAACTCTGTCTCTAAAAAAGAAAAAGAAATATTCCGGGCCAAGCCCAGTGGCTCACACCTGTAATCCCGGCACTTGGGAGATGGAGGCGGATGGATTGTCTAAATTCATAGGTTTGAGAACAGCTTGAGGCAGAGTGAGACCCCATCTCTAAAAAATAGCTGGGCAGGCTCAGTGCCTATGGCTCAAACAGCTAAGGTGCCAGCCATATACACTTAAGCTGGTGGGTTTGAATCCAGTCTGGGCCCGCCAAACAACAATGACGGCTGCAAAAAAAAAAAAAAAATAGCCAGGCGTTGTGGTGAGCACCTGTAGTCCCAGCTACTTGGGAGGCTGAGGCAAAAGAATCGTTTAAGCCCAGGAGTTGGAGGTTGCTTTGATCTGTGATCTGTGATGCGATGGCAGTCTATTCAGGGCAACAGCTTGAGGCTCTGTCTAAAAAAAAAAAAAAAAAAAAAAAAAAAAAATATTACAACTGATACTACAGAAATACAAAATATCTCCTCTGAATACTATACAAATTTCTATGCACATGAACTTGAAAACACTGAGGAAACAGACAGATTATTGCAAACACACAGTCTCCCTAGAGTCAATCAGGAAGAAATAGACCAATATCAAGTAACACAATTCAAGCAGCAATACAAAATCACAACTCCTAGCAACCTCCAGCTCTTGAGCTTAGGTGATTCTCTTGCCTCACCCTCCCAAGTGGGTGGGACTACAGGAACCCCACCACAGTACCTGGCTATTTTTTGTTGTTGTTGTTGGGGATTCATTGAGGGTACAATAAGCCAGGTTACACTAATTGCATTTGTTAGATAAAGTCCCTCTTGCAATCATGTCTTGCCCCCAGAAGGTGTGGCACACACCAAGGCCCCACCCTCTCCCTCCTTCTCTCTCTCTGCTTTTCCTCCCCCCCTCCATGATCTTAATTGACGTTAATTGTCCTTATATCAAAATTGAGTACATAGGATTCATGCTTCTCCATTCTTGTGATGCTTTACTAAGAATAATGTCTCCCACTTCCATCCAGGTTAATACGAAGGATGTAAAGTCTCCATTTTTTTTAATAGCTGAATAGTATTCCATGGTATACATTTACCAAAGCTTGTTAATCTATTCCTGGGTTGGTGGGCATTTAGGCTGTTTCCACATTTTGGCGATTGTAAATTCAGCTGCAATAAACAGTCTAGTACAAGTGTCCTTATGATAAAAGGATTTTTTTCCTTCTGGGTAGATGCCCAGTAATGGGATTGCAGGATCAAATGGGAGGTCTAGCTTGAGTTCCTTGAGGGTTCTCCATAATTCCTTCCAGAAAGGTTGTACTAGTTTGCAGTCCCACCAGCAGTATAAAAGTGTTCCTTCTCTCTGCATCTACACCAGCATTTGCAGTTTTGAGATTTTGTGATATGGGCCATTCTCACTGAGGTTAGATGGTATCTCAGGGTGGTTTTGATTTGCATTTCTCTAATATATAGGGATAATGAACATTTTTTTGTGTTTGTTAGCCATTCGTCTTTCTTCTTTAGAAAAGGTTCTATTCATGTCTGTTGCCTGTTGATATATGGGATTGTTGGCTTTTTTCATGTGGATTAATTTGAGTTCTCTATACATTCTAGTTATCAAGCTTTTGTCTGATTCAAAATATGCAAATATCCTTTCCCATTGTGTAGGTTGTCTCTTTGCTTTGGTTATTGTCTCCTTAGCTGTGCAGAAGCTTTTCAGTTTAATGAAGTCCCATTTGTTTATTTTTGTCGTTGTTGCAATTGCCATGGCAGTCTTCTTCATGAAGTCTTTTCCCAGGCCAATATCTTCCAGTGTTTTTCTTATGCTTTCTTTGAGGATTTTTATTGTTTCGTGCCTTAAATTTAAGTCCTTTATCCATCTTGAATCAATTTTTGTGAGTGGGGAAAGGTGTGGGTCCAGTTTCAGTCTTTTACATGTAGATATCTACTTCTCCCAACACCATTTGTTGAATAGGGAGTCTTTCCCCCAAGGTATGTTCTTGTTTGGTTTATCGAAGATTAGGTGGTTGTAAGATGTTAGTTTCATTTCTTGGTTTTCTATTCGATTCCAAGTGTCTATGTCTCTATTTTTGTGCCATTACCATGCTGTCTTGACCACTATGGCTTTGTAGTACAGACTAAAACCTGGTATGCTGATGACTCCCTAAGTTTTGATTGATGACTATAACCTGTTTATCTTTATTGTAAATACTATTATGTTATACCTATTTAAATAATAGATTTATGATTTTGTAAAAAATATAATACTATTTATTTAACTTCAAAAACATTTCAACTGGCCTGGGCAACATAGTGAGATGTCATCTATACAAAATATTAAAAAAAAAAAAAATCAGTGGGTTGTATGCCTGTAGGTCCTAGCTACTGGAGGCTGAGGCAGGAGAGTAGCTTAAGCCCAGGAGTTCAAGGTTATAGTGAGCTATGATTATGTCACTGTGTTCCAGCTTGGGTGACAGAGAGAGACCCTGTCTCTAAAAAACAAAAAGGGGGGAGGGGGGAAAAGAAAAAAAGTTTAGTATTCTAAGCCTACAAAAAAAAAAAATAACAGAACATTACAAATTTCATTTAAGTACAGAAAATTCTTTGAACTTTCATTGATACTGTGGCTCTTTGCTGACAATGAAGCATTTTACATTTTTTTTTTTTTTACAGAGTCTCACTATGTTGCCCTCAGTTAGAGTGCTGTGGCATCATAGCTCACAGCAACCTCCAACTCCTGGGCTCAAGTGATCATCTTGCATCGGCCTCCCGAGTAGCTGGGACTACAGGCACCCCTGCCACAATGCCTGGCTAGTTTTTAGAGATTGGGTCTCGCTCCTGCTCAGGCTGGTCTCGAATTCCTGACCTCCAGCAATCCACCTGTCTTAGCTTCCCAGAGAGCTAGGATTAGAGGTGTGAGTCACCCTGCCCCATTCTACAATTTGTTTTAAAACAATTTCAAAACTGCTGCACTTAACTTAAAAAAAAAAAAAAAAATCCAAACACTTTTCATGCCAGCTGACCCCTCTTTGTCTATAGCTAAGGAAAACAGCAGAATGCTATGTCACTATATATGTACAAAAATAAGACAACCTGACGTTAGATGGATGCCCATGGTAGTGTCAACATGTCCAGCCTCACCAGGCATGCCCTGAATGCCAACTTCAAAGCTATCTTGCCCCACTGCCTCAATGTCATTCAAGGAGCATTATGAGTTTGTCTTGGTTGTTTTGTCCTTTTTTACAAAATATAGAATGTACAGTCCATAACTCAGGATTTCTAGCCAATAAGCCATGTAATTTACACAACCTTACAAATTAAAAAAAAAAAAAAAGCCAGAAACATCTTTAAATGCCTTGTCATTTAAAGTGCATAGAGTGAGGAGTGAATCTCTGATTGGAAAGCAAACAGCTAATGATGGAATTTGAAGGCCATCATTTTGCCATCCTCGGGAAATAATGGATTTCAGTAATAATTGTTAATGGCTGCTGACACCAGCAGAGGAGAGGCCAGCAGGTGTCACCTGCCTCCTGACAGAACACCAGAACTCCTCTGATGTAGGTTTGACAAAAGATCAAACCTGAATCTGAACAAGCCTCCAGATTCGACTTGCACTGACAGAATTTACAACTCAGAAAATCTGAAGAACACATGAAATGATACCACAGCATCACAACCATCAAAAATTCAGACTACGGGATGTGTCAGGATACAACCAAGTTCTTTCAACAAATGAATGGTAAGAAAAAAAAAAAAAAAAAAAGAGGGGGAATCACATAGATTAAAAAATACTCAAAAGACATGAAACCAGTCACAGTGTGTGGATTTTATTAGGACCCTGATCAATCAACTCTAGAGTAACTGTAAAAAACTGTAGAAAAACATTTATGAATTTATTGTATTGGATGATACCACCATTAAGAAATTATTATTATTTTTCAGTAAGATAATGGCATTATAGTTACATTGTTAAAAATGTTTATCTTAGAGATGAATACCGAAACATTTAGGGGTGAAATGATAAGATGCCTGAGATTTGATTTTATTTGAAATACATTGGGAGGGGGTAGTGGAGAAAGGTAAGATGAAGCCAGATTGGCCCTGAGCTAAAAATAATTGGTGAAGTGGAAGGATGAATATCTGGGAACTCATGACTACAATTATCGCTAATTTTGTATATATTTCAAGTGTTCCACAATAATATGTAAAAGAAAAAAAAAAAGTGTGTGTGTGAAGGGAGTAAACATCTGTTCTGCTGTTTTGGGCCCAGCACCTGCCATCTGGGGCCTGAGGTGCACTCCCTGAGGATGCCAGCAGGTGGCGCTACCGCATATTTGCGGCGGGTGCTCCGCCTCAGTCTCCCAGCCTCAGAAGCCACTCATTGAATCCAGTTTAGGCCTCTGAGCCTCACCTTGATCTTGGGGTCTCCATCCTATCTCCTCTGGCCTGCCACCACCGCTGAAGGAGGGTATCAGCCTCTATGCCTGCCCCCATGCCTGTTCCCCATCTCCCCATCGCAGCCTCTGCTCTCAGGGGTGGGCGGATGTCACCTCCGGCTGAGCTTCCAGTGAGCTTCCAGTGCAAGGCCCACACTCAGAGCTAGAGCCAGTCTCTGGGCCAGCTTGGCTGTGGCCTTGAGTACCCAACAGAGAGTCAGCAAACCTGGGTTTTAGACCAGCTTCCTGTGAATAGGGCATGATGCTCTAAAAAATGCCGTGGTTTGAACACAGAATACTGGTTTCCTAACTTTTTATATATTTTTTATATAAAAATATATAAATATATATAAAAAATGCTATATTTATTGCAAATATAGTCCCCCACTACCACAAATTATGCAGTCAAGTTTCCCATGTTTGGGGAAATCACAAGGGTCAGCACATCTGGAGTGCTATGGATAAGCCTTGCCCTGGGAAAACCATATATATATATATATATATATATATATATAGAGAGAGAGAGAGAGAGAGAGAGAGAGAGAGAGAGACACTCAAACTGTTGCCCTGTGTAGAGTGCTGTAGCATCATAGCTCACAGCAACCTCCAACTTGGGCTCAAGTGATCCTCTTGCCTCAGTTTTTTTTTTTTTTTTTTTGAGACAGTTTCACTTTATCACCCTCCATATAGTGCTGTGACGTCACAGCTCATAGCAACCTCCAACTCCTGGGCTTAGGTGATCCTCTTGCCTCAGCCTCCCTAGTAGCTGTGACTACAGGTGCCTGCCACAATGCCCAGCTATTTTTTGTTGCAGTTTGGCTGGGGGCGGGTTCGAACCTGCTATCCTTTGTATATGGGGCTGGCACCCTACCCATTGAGCCATAGGCACTGTCCAACCTCAGTTATTTTTATTTTTAGTAGAGATAGGGTCTAGCTTTTGCTCAGACTGGTATTGAACTTGTGAGCTCAAGCAATCCACTTGCCTTGGCCTCCCAGAGTGTTAGGATTATGGGCGTGAGCCACCACGCGCAGCCTCCTAACTTTATAAACTTTTGTTTTGTTAGCTTGTTCATTTGTTTTTGAGACGGAGTCTCATTCTGATGCCCTAGGTAGAGTGTGATGGCATCATAGCTCACAGCAATCTCAAACCCTTGGGCTCAAGCAATCCACTTGCCTCAGGCTTCTCAGTAGCTGGGACGACAGGCACCGGACACAACATCTGGCTAATTTTTCTTCTTTTAGTACAGATGGGTCTCTCTCTCGCTCAGGCTGGTCTTGAAGTCTTGAGCTCAAGGCATCCACCTGCCTCAGCCTCCCAAAGTGCCAGGATTATAGGCATGAGCCACCACGCCCAGCTGTTTCCTAACTTTTAAAAGAAGTGGAACTCCATTTCCAGAACCCCAGTATGTAAAATCAACAGAAATGGAGCATCCTGGCTCCATGTGGGAGAGATTCATTAACTTTGGCCTCCTCAGGGCCCCATCCCCACCCCAGTGTGAAAAACACTGGGTTTTCTGGACACTGGATTCTTTATACCTCTGGCTAGCTGTCAGCCCAGGAGTTCCTCTAATCTGAGGCTCTAATAAGTCCCCATGGCACTCATCCAGTCCTTTAATTCATGTGTTCATTTACTCACAAACATTTATGGAGCTCATACCCTATGCTGAACCCCTAGGTGGTCAAGTTGACCCAGATGAGGACTCCATCATCCCTGACCCCAGAGCCATAGAAGCAGGTGATCCTACATGCAGGGAGCACAGAGAGAGTCTGCTATCTCTAGGGAGCCAAGGAATGCTCCTCCAGGGAGACGACATTTGGGTAGTGGTGAGGATCAAGTCATGCAGAGAAAGAATCACAAGAGGAGAGAAGGGGACAGTGAGAAGCTCTCTCTTGATGCCATCATTTGGAGAGGACTCCCCAAAGTCACAGCAGTGAGCAGGGACTCCAGACTGTGGTTTGGGCGGAGACCAAGTGCTTCCTAGCAGATACCCCACCCCGCACTTTGCATGATCATTGATCTATCCAGCCGCCCCCACAGATAAAGCAGCAAGTCACCACACCCTCTGATGCACCACGCCAGGATGTCTGGGAGGAAATCCACTTCCCTCACAGAGTGAAATTGCCAATAATTGGTGTTGCCGAGAACACGGATAGCTTCATGGGCCCCACATGGAAGACTGAATTCCCAAATGTTCCTTCCAAGTGCTGGGGGTGAGTCGGCAATAAGATGCCAAGATTTGAAAGGCCCCCTCCTTGGGCAGAATGCTTCTCCATCCACAAATAGAAACTTGCTGAGAATTTAATTAAGAACAGTGTACATGAAACTCACTGTTTCTAAGTAAACAAATATTAGGCAAGATACTTCGCTTTCACATTTAAGGGGTGGGAAAAAATAAAGACAAGAGGGGTGGGTGGGAAGATATTGAGGGGGAAGAGGAAGGAAGATTCAGGCTGAGCAGAAAATAGATTCCAGGTCAGGCAGGGAGAGGAAATGGAAGGCGGATACATACACAACAGAGTAAGAGGGGGAGAGAATCAGGCTATCCAGTGCTTAGTTTTCTTTCGGTTCTGATGCCTATTGGTTAGTTGGAGACAAACTGCTCTTGGTTTTCTCCTTGCGCTTTGGAGCTGTCCTGCTGACTCACCGCTGCACACTCACTGGCACTCACTGTCCCTGTGCGTGCTGAGGAGCTCTTACTGTAGACACCTGCCACTCTCCACTGAGGGCTTCCTACCAGCCCTGGGTGCTTGGGCAGGCTGGAAAAACTGGGGAGCTGGCGCCCCTGGGCGTAGGCAGTGACAGATGGGAGTCAGAGTATAATCGCCCCACCTCCTTTAAGTGGGTTATTTCAGAGGTATGTCTGCTTTACCAAGAGTTCCCAATAAGAAGGAGCTCTTGGTGTCCACAGTGGAGCTGAATTGATAAGACACTATTAATTAGTTTTCGTCTTTTCTCTGTCTTCCCCCCTCCCCTCTCTTGCTTCCTGGAGTCACCTCCCAAATAAATTACTTACACTCAAATCTTTGTCTCAGGGCCTGCTTCTAGGGGAACCCAAATCTAAGAAAGGCTTCATGTACGGTAGTAGAGCTTTATTTTGGGGATCTCATGACTTTCCTACCCCACAGTTAGACCAAACCTGTTTGCAATGCTGAATGACTAGTATCCTTTTATTGTCAAAACTTTGCATTGAGGATTTATTTTTTTATTTTATTTTATTTTTTTGAGACAGAGTCTCACTATTTCGCCCTTGGTAGCGTGCTGTGGTGTCATAGCTCAAAGCAACTTCAAACTCTTGGGCTTAAGCAATTCTCTTGCCTCAGCCTCCCAAGTAGCTGGGACTACAGGTGCCCACCACAATGCCCAGCTATTTTTTTGTTGCAGTTGTTTGTTGCAGCCACTCTTGGTTATGTGTCCCGTGCCGCAACCACTGTGCTACAGGTGCTGAGCTGTGCATTGAGTATTTATTATTTGCGTTTTAAAGGTTGGTTGTCTCTGAAGGATGTCTTAAGACTAAAAAAGTTACTTTTGGACCTTAGAGTTAATGGTCAATTACTAGGAAGTACCTGATGTTTGTTTGTTTGTTTGTTTGTTTGTTTGTTTCTTTCTTTCTTTCTTTCTTTCTTTCTTTCTTTCTTTCTTTTTTGAGACAGAGTCTCATTATGTCGCTCTCAGTAGAGTGCCGTAACGTCACAGCTCACAGTAACTTCCAAGTCTTTGGCTTAAGGGATTCTCTTGTCTCAGCCTCCTGAGTAGCTGGAACTATAGGCACCTACCACAACGCCTGGCTAAGACGTTTCTATTTCTTTTTCTTTTCTTTTCTTTTTCTTTTTTTGACAGAACCTTAAGCTGTCACCCTGGGTAGAGTGTCATGGCATCATAGCTCACAGCAACCTCCAGTTCCTGGGCTCAAGCAATTCTCCTGCCTCAGCCTCCCGAGCAGCTGGGACTATAGGTGCCTGCCACAACGCCTGGCTATTTTTTGGTTGCAGCCGTCATTGTTGTTTGGCGGGCCTGGGCTGGATTTGAACCTACCAGCTCAGGTGTATGTGGCTGGCGCCTTAGCCGCTTGAGTCACAGGTGCCGAGCCAATGTTTCTATTTCTTAAGCCAGCTACATCTGGACCCAACCCTCTAAGTCACCGTCAATAAGAGTCAATAAAAATAAGGGTGTAAGTGATCAGCTATGTTATTATTCATATATTTTATGCATGAAACAAGTCTGTAATGGAGAAAACGCGTGTCACATGCCAGGCATTACTGCCATGAATAGCTGGATTTCTGATAAGGTTTTCATTTATTTCATTATTTATTCACTGTTTTACTGAGAGTCTTTGTGTGCCTGATGCTGTGTTGGGTTCTAGGCATACAGGAATGCTTAAGGCATGGCCTGTATTTACCAGAAGCCTAAAAACCAGAAGGCTGCCATGGATATATCGATACTTGTGGTGCTGACAGAATAAACAAACTTAAAGTCTTTAAAATAACTTAGAGGTTTACTCTGAGCTGAATGTGTGTCACTGCAGGCCTGGAACACTTAGCCTCAAGAGTCCTGAGAAAATGTGCCCAAGGTGGCTGGGCATCCCAGAGGTTGCCATAAACAGGAAAAATTAACAAACGCTTCTGGTCAGTGGGACCCTGGGAAAACCTTAAACCTGAGTTTCCCTGCCAAGAGGAGAAGTGAGGTCAGACATACCTCATTACACTCCCTCCCTTTTGGAATTACCCTTTGTAATAATAAAATACTAAATGATGATTATTATTATTTTTTGTAGAGACAGAGTCTCACTTTATTGCCCTCGGTAGAGTGCCGTGGCGTCACACAGCTCACAGCAACCTCCAACTCCTGGGCTTAGGCGATTCTCGTGCCTCAGCCCCCTGAGTAGCTGGGACTACAGGTGCCCGCCACAATGCCCAGCTATTTTTTGGTTGCAGTTTGGGTGGGGCTGGGCTTGAACCTGCCACCCTTGGTATAGGGAACTGGCACCCTACCCACTGAGCCACAGGTGCCATCCAAAATACTAAATTATTAAAACAGGACCTAAGAACTTGCAAGACAAAAGGTTAAACCACATCTGCAGGTTATCAACTTACTTAACAGATCACTTAGGTCTGGTATATATCCCAGGTGGTTTGTCTCTGATTAGCAGACTTGCTTATTATTATTATTATTATTATTATCATTATTATTGAGACAGAGCCTCAAGCTGTTGCCCTGGGTAGAGTGCCGTGGCATTACAGCTCACAGCAACCTCCAACTCCTGGGTTTAAGTGATTCTCTTGCCTCAGCCTTTTAAGTAGCTGGGACTACAGGTGCCCGCCATAACATCAGGCTGTTTTTTGCTTGTAGTTGTCAATGTTGTTTGGCAGGCCCGGGTTGGATTTGAACCTGCTAGCTCTGGTGTATGTGGCTGGCGCCTTAGCTGCTTGAGCTACAGGAGCCAAGCCTCAGACTTGCTTATTTTAACTTAAAACATTTCAAGCCTTTAGATAAAGCTTCATTTCTTTAATCAATTACAGATCAAAAAATCTTTGAACCCACGTATAACCTATAAACCTCCCTCCCTTCAAGATGTCCCACCTTTTCAGGCCAAACCAACGTACACCTTCCTTGTGCTGATTTATGATTTTACACATAATTCCTTTCTCTACAAATGTATAAAACCAAACTGCATGATGTCTTAAAGGTGGCAATACCTACATACATAGGGGAAATGGGAAATTGTAGCTAAATGTACCTTTATTTACAAAATATTCAATGCACAATTTTATAAAATATTGACAAACATTTCTCTATGGTTAATATATAAATAAATATAAAAATATTAAAAAAATAAGTAATATAAAATACTTGTCTATCAAACCAATCATCATCTTTTACTAATTTGTAATTAAATATTGACTCACAATGTTTTCTCTTTCTCCTTCCCATGTGGAATTTTGCCATCAGCCTGGCATATTTTGGGGCATGATGGGGAGATCTGAGTGATGAATTCTGAGAGCAAGGTGTCCCATATGGCTCTGGCTTTTCAAGGATGATTAGAACCATCTTCGGATGCCATGGGCCATGGAGAAGATGGGCAGGGATTTCTCAGAACAAACCTCTAAGTTAGGGGGCAAAGGTTGCTGTGGTACATTTCTCCCTCATCTCAATGTTGTGAAAAATGTTACCCTCACCCCTAGTGGCCATGATAATGAAAGGGACTTTTATTACTTGAACCAGATCTTATTTGTTTGTTTAGACAGAGTCTCACTCTGTCGCCCAGGCTAGAGTGGTGGTGTCAGGTCAGTTCACAGAAACCTCTGGCTCCTAGGCTCAAGTATCCTCCTGCTCCAGTCTCCTGAGTAGCTGGGACTATAGGTGCCAGCCAGGAGGCCCTGCTTATTTTTCCATTTTTAGTAGAGACAGGGTCTCACTCTTGCTCAGGCTGGTCTCAAACTCCTAAGCTCAAGGGTTCCTCCCATCTCTGCCTTCCAGAATGCTAAGATTACAGGTGTGAGCCAACCCCCAGCCATAGGGCTAGATGTCTTGCAGTTGTAAGTGAAAAAGATGTGCGTTGAGTGGTAGCACAACATGGTGGTCAGTAACTCCAAAACTGGAAGTCTCAGTTTCAATTCTCACTTTGTCCTGTGAACATCCAGCTGACTGAATGGATCTCTTCTTGGTCAAGTAGACCCCAGAGAAACCCTAAAGTTGAGTTGCTTTGAGAAGTCCATGAGAAGGGAGGTCAGGCACGCCTACTCCCTTTTTGGAGACACTCTTTGTGACAATAAGAAATTATTAACAGGTCTAAGGCTATACAAGACAAAAGCTTAAACTACACCTGCAGGCCATCAATCTACTTAACAGATTATTTGAATCCCTTGTATGTCCTGGGTATTTTGTCTCTGATTAACAGACTTCATCAACTTAAAACATTCTAAGCCTTTAGAAAAGGCTTCATTTCTTTAGCCAATTACAAATCAAAGAACCTTTGAACCCACCTATCACCTGTAAGCCACAGACCTCGCTCCACCAGGTGTTTCACCTTTTCAGGCCAAACCAATGTACACCTTGCAAGTGTTGATTTATGATTTTATGTGTAGTTCCTATCTCCATGAATGTATTCAACCAAACTGTAGGCCAGGCCCTGCAGCTCATGCCTATAATCCTAGCACTCTGGGAGGCTGAGGCAGGTGGAAAGCTTGAGCTTAGGAGTTCAGCCTGAGCAAGAAGGAGACCACATCTCTACTAAAAATAGAAAAACTAGCCATGAGTTGTGGTGAGCACCTAGTCTCAGCGACTTGAGAGGATGCATCAAAAGGATCTCTTGAGCCCAATAATTTGAAGTTGTTATGAGCTATGATGCCATGGCACTCTACCCAGGGTGATAGAGTGAGCCTCTGTGTCAAAGAAAAACCAAACAAATGAACAAAAAACCAAAATCTCAAACCCCAAACTATAACCCAGTTACCTTGGGCACATTTACTCAGGGTTTCTCGAGGCCAGGTGCTCCAGGTTGGCCACACACATTCAGCTCAGAATAAACCTGTTTATATTATTTTACAGAATATTTTTATTTTTCTATTTATAGTTCCATGTCCAAAACCCTAGGGAAAGGAGTCATTGGTTTAGCTTAGGTCAAGCTCCTTGGTCCCTCCAAGCCATCTAAGCTGTGGTCAGGGAAGTGAAGTCACACTGTACAGAATGGTTGCTTGTATAATAATTATGTGAATGGTGGAAAATTTTCCCAGAAAAAGGGTAGCTGGTAGGTAAAGGTTCATTCAGAATGCTCATTTGGGAGTGGTCTGTAGATACCAGTGACTTTACCACTAAGGTGCTCAGTTTAACCTCAGTAGAATCTAGTTGGGTCAGATAAGCCTCTCTAGGCTCAGATTCTTCTATTTCTTCAGACTCCAAAGGGCCACAGCAACTACAAAAGAGGCCGTGGCACTGTTGGCCTTGCCTTTACAGTGCTCATGGTCTGAGAGTGTCAGGCGGTAGCCTGGTTCAGGAATTCCTCTTTCCTGTGGCCTGTGTTCAAGGAAGCTTGGAGAACAGAATGAGCTAGTTTCTGGAGTCATACGGAGCCCATTTCAAGTCCTGGCCCTGCTGTTACTAAGTTAGAAAGTGGGCCTTTGTGCCTCGGTGTCTTACCTATGAAATAGGGACAATGCCAGCCATGTTGGGTTAGATAATAATCTGTGCCACTGGTTTCTAAACGTGAATGTGCATCTGAATCACCTACAGAACTTATTGCCGGGACCCTCCCTCAGGGCTTCTGAGTCAATGGATTTAGGATGTGGCCTGATTATTTGCATTTTGAACAAGTTCCTGGTGATGCTGTTGCTGCTACTCTGGGGACTGACCACACTTTGGGAACCAATAGTCTCACCTGAGGGGCATTCTGTGCCACCTTGCTATCCACTGTCCCCAACCTCCAGCCAGAGGACATTTGGCAGTGTCTAGAGATACTGTTGATTGTCCTAGCTCAGTAGAGTGATGCTCCTGATGTCTGGTAGGTAGAGGGCAGGGATGCTGAACACTCTTCAATGCACAGGACAACTCTCACAATAGAGAATTAGCCAACCTGCAACATCGACCCAGCAGTGCCAAAGTTGAGAAACCCTGGTTTACAGCAAGACTCGTGTCCTAGCTGTGCTTGGTACTGTGATATCCCAGCACAGTCATTTCACTTTTCTGAGCTCAGAACTGCACAGAATTAATTCCAAGAACATTTGCAGCTCTAACATTCAACAACTTCAGGCATAAAGCACTTATTAAGGTGGCACCTGTAGCTCAGTGGGTAGGGCGTCAGCCACATACACTGAGGCTGGCGGGTTTGAACTAAATAAACAATGACAGGCCCAGCTAAAATCAACAATGACAACTGCAACAAAAAAAATCTGGGTATTGTGGCAGGCATCTATAGTCGCTACTTGAGAGGCTGAGGCAAGGGAATTGCTTAAGCCGAAGAGTTTGAGGTTGCTGTGATTTGTGACGCTATGGCATTCTACCGACGGTGACATAGTGAGACTCTGTCTAAAAAAAAAAAAAAAGAAAAAGAAAAAGCACTTATTAAGTACAAAATATATAAAATATATAAATATATAAAATATAAAAAATGCTGGTGTTTCCACCCACGGCACTTCTCTTCTGTGGAATTTGTATCCTTGGCAAAGACTTTGAAAATGTGGTTGGCATTTTATATCATAATGTATAGCGATTGCTTTTATAATCTTGCATTAATAGTGCTATGTTTTCTTCATTGTCCTTAGTGGAATTTAGAAAAATGAAGTCCCAGCATCACAGCTTTTTATTTCTGTTTCTATGTCATAAATGCATGCTCTAATGAAGGCTTTTGGGGCACGAGCTTGCTAATTGGTGATGGTAACTATGGGCATATGTGTAAGCCACCATAATAAAAACTTTCACACTTAGTTAATTGAAGCCAATCTTTTCTTGGAGAATTAATAAAATATTTATTGCAATTAGTTCTGGTCTGTAATATATTGTTAATTAACAGCAGCTCCCACAGTGACTAGCTGATTGAGATACAAAATGCAGAAGTCCTGCAGGAATGGAACACGCGCAAGAGTCTTCCTCGGGTGAATATTTGGCGATTGTCCTTGGTTTCCAAGCAGTTTATTGTTGTAAAAAATAGGATCTCAGCTAGGGTGACCAGATCATCCCAGTTTGCCCAGGACTTTCATTAGTTTTAACACTGAAAGTTCCATGTCTCAGGAAATACTTGTGTCCTGGGCAAATCTCCCTGGGGAGACTGAAGACCTACTTGCAAAAGAAATGCACTCTCAAAAGAGACCAACCAAAATAGAAAAGGAAGACCTCCTTCGTGTTCAGTGTTTGCTGATCTGTTTTTATTCTTTGTTGATTAATGAGAACGTAGCTGGAATTAACAAGAAAAAGGGGGATGATCATGGAGGGGAGGAGGCATTAATTAGAGGAAATAGCTTGTGCAAAGGCCCAGAGGACATCCTGATGTATTCAAAGAAGCCTGATAATACCAGAGCAGAAGGAATGGGTGGGGAGAGTGGGATGAGAAAGAGCCAGCCTTCTAATTGTGAGATTTCTTCCACCAACCAACCTCATCTTCTTGATGTCACATAATGCTTGAAATTTTTACCTCCTGCGCTGACATCCACTCATCACAACGGTCTGGTCGGGGCACACGTGTTTTGGATTATTTCTCTACCTAAACCCTAGCTGCACATTGGAATCCCTTGGGGCTTAAAAAATCCCAGCGTTGACTTCAACTCAAATGAATTAAATCAAGACCTCTGGAGGAAAGGAGGGTGTCACCAGTTTAAAAAAAAAGCTTTCTCAGGCCATTATCATTATAATATAAAACCAAGGTGGTCAGGGCGGTGCCTATAGCTCAGTGGGTAGGGCGCCAGCCACATACACCCAGGGTGGTGGGTTCAAACCCCGCCTGGCCAGCTAAACAACAAAGATAACTGCAGTGAAAAAATAACTGGGCATTGTGGTGGGCACCTGTAGTCCCAGCTACTTGGGAGGCTGAAAAAAATAAAAAAATAATAAAAATTAAAAAAAAAAAAACAATACCAAGGTGGACACTGACTTATTCCTTGATCTCCAGTGGTCCCCAAACTTGGTTACACATTAGAACCTTCCAGGGAAGTTTTTAAACCTTTCCATGTCCAGGCAGCACCCCAAACCAATTAACTCAGGATCTTAAGGAGCGGGGTCCAGGCATCAGCAGTTCAAAAACATTTCTCAGGTGATGCATGTGTGCAGGCAAGGTTGCAAATTACTGGCTTAGAAGCATCTGTGCATAGGACCCGTTGCTGCTCAAGGTCTTGGCAGGGTGATGTTGAATGCTTATCTTGGAGCAGAGGTCAGTAGGACCTAGCCCCAGTCTCCTGGGGTCTCATCTCTGAGCGCAGATATCCTAGCACAGCTGAACAGTGGACTCTACTCAGCTTTGCATTCTAAGATTCTAAATTTCAAAAAGACCAAGTTCTTCCCTTTGTTTCGTCAGCCTGCACTTGCCGTCTCACCTTAGTGTTCTCTTTTTACCTTTTCAGCACCTAGTTAGCAATTTTATATCTACTTACCAATCATTTACATTAAATTATTTCTATTAAAATAAGTGGTATGATGTTTGTCTCCTGACCACTTATGGAGAAGAGAAAAATATGGAACTGACGGGATAATTTGTGTTCTTGGACGGTAAGAAATAAAATGAACATAGATATGAATGTTTAGCTCAAAAAGGGTTACCAAGCAAATTTAATGTAGAGGAAAATAACTAATAGTGAGACATACATTCTCATGAAACTATTTCAAAGAAATAGAAAGAGTTTGATGAAAATTCAGGCAGAAGAAACAGGTTGTCTTCAAGAAAAATAAGAATCAGATGGCCTCAGCTTTTAACTCTGACATTAGATTTTTTTTTTTTTTTTTGAGACAGAACCTCAAGCTGTCGCCCTTGGTAGAGTGCTGTGGCATCACAGCTCACAGCAACCTCCAACTCCTGGGCTTAAGCGAGTCTCCTGCCTTTGCCTCCCAAGTAGCTGGGACTACAGGTGCCCACCACAATGCCCGGCTATTTTTTGGTTGCAGCCGTCATTGTTGTTTGTTGGGCCCGGGCTGGATTTGAACCCGCCAGCTCTAGTGTATGTGGCTGGCGCCTTAGCCGCTTGAGCCACAGGTGCTGAGCCTCTGACATTAGATTTTAGAAAAAGATGAAGCAAGGAAGACAATGGAAGGAAAAAAACATAGGATCCAAAATTTCATCAAAGTTGATATTCACATATGATTCAAATATACAAGGATGTAGGAAGTATATATCATCCATAGATCCGTCTTGGGAAAAGAAAGTGGAAAGGAAATACTTTAAAATGTGATTCAGTCAAACAAGAGATAAATTCAGATACAGAATTCACAATAAAAGCATCTAGCATTTCTGGGAAAGAAAGTTGTTGTAGAATGGTATGCTCTGAAACTATTTACATATAAATTTAAATAATCATGGAAAAATTATAAAACAGAATGCAGCTATTATAATTCTTAAAGCAAAATATACATAGAGAAATAATGCCAAAATTTAGAAGACCGAGACAAAAATTCCAAGAGCATGTCACTGAAAACAGACGATGTGGCTGAGGAGAGAGTGAAGATGTAGAAGGGAACTGTGTTCTTCACGCTCTCGAGAGTTGTCAGTAGCTACTTTTTTGTTTTTTCATGTGGAAAACAAGTTTAAAGCATGTTATATAAAGACATAAAAATAATCACCAGTAGACCAAAAAACATCCTGTTTACAAGATGAGCAGAAGGTAGGAAAAATGAGAAAATAAGGGAACGGAAGCATATAAAACATAAAACAAGAAAATGGAATTAAGACCAAAGATCTCTGTTGTGGAAGAACATGTAAATTAAAACGCACACACACTCTCATGAAAGGAAAATGACTCTCAGGTTGGGTGAATCTAGTCCAAATTCAACCATATGCTGACTTCAAAGCACAAACCTGAAATGAAAGAATTAAGGCAGAATAGTTACAAATACACCAGCCAAATGCAAACAAGAAAGAGGCAGGAGCCAAACCCTACCGACAGAGGAAGAGGATGCAAGGCAAACTTTATTAAATGAACCAGGAGGATCACGTAAACTGATGGAGGAGTTAATCCACAATCCAGATATAATAGTTAAGAATATAAAGTAGCATATAAATATGTATTGGAAAAAGTTGAGAAATGAGTGGAAAAGTGATTAGCGAGGACTTGAAAGCATTTGTTTAATTCTTGACAGATCAAATTGACAAAAATATAACTTAGGCTATGGAGTATTTAAATTACAGAGTAACTTAAGTGATGAACACACAGACTAAAACCCAGCCTCCCTCAGGTTCTGGAAGGGGAGCTCAAGAGCCTTACACCTTCTTCCCTAGACAACTGCCCTTCATAAACGGGGTACTGGGGGTGAAAAGGGAGGGGATGAACAAACAGTTGGAAAGGTGGTTTTTTTGCTTTGTTTTTTTTTTGGGCAGTGTCTCTCTCTGTTGCCCAGGCTAGAGTGCCATGGGGTCAGCCTAGTTCACAGCAACTTCAAACTCCTGGGTTCAAGAAATCCTCCTGCCCCATCTTCCCAAGTATCTGGGACTGCAGGTATCCACTTACAAGACCTGGCTAATTTTTTTGTGTTTAGTAGAGACAGGGACTCGCTTTTGTTTAGGCTAGTCTTGAACTCCTGAACTCAAGGGATCCTCCTGCCTCAGACTCCCAGAGTGCTGGGGTACAGGCATGACCTACAGCTCCTGGCCTGGAAAGGTGGTATGGTTTCCCTCCTACCTGCACTTTGGTCTTAGCACCAGGAATAATGCTGTGCAACCTTTGGTAAGATGCTTTGCCTCTCTGAACCACAACATCTTTTATTTTTTAATTTAATTTTTGTTTGTTTATTTATTTATTTATTTATTTATTTATTTTTTGCAGTTTTTGGCCAGGGCTGGGTTTGAACCCACCACCCCTGGTATATGGGGCTGGTGCCCTACTCCTTTGAGCCACAGGCGCCACTCTGAACCTCAACATCTTTATCCATAAAATTTATAATAATCCCTCCTTTACAGAGTTCTCATAAAAATTAAATAAGGCCCTCTTTGGGCTTGACCACAGCAGACAAGTACTATGTTTTCTTGCAGGATGATCAACAGCTGGCGTAGTGTGAAATCCATTATGCAATTGTTACAGAGCTGCACATCCATATGTCTGTAGCAGGGTTTCTCGGCCTCAGCACTGCTGACATTTGAGCTGGATGATTCTCTGCAGTGGGAGAAGCAGGCTCTCCCAGTTGTGACAACCAAAAATCGTCCTCCAGACATTGCCAAACGTCCCTGGGGGGAAAAATTGCCCTCAGTTGAGAACCATGGAAACAGAGAGAGATTTGGAAAAATGCTCTCCAGAAGTGCTTTTGGTTTTTTTGGACAGAGTCTCATTTTTTTGCTTGGGATAGAGTACAGTGCCATGGCATCAGCCTAGCTCATAGCAATCTCAACCTCCTAAGCTTAAGTGATCCTCCTTCCTTAGCCTCCCGAGTACCTGGGACTATAGGTGCTTGCCACCATGTCTGGCTAATCTCTTCTATTTTTACTAGAGAGAAGGTCTTTTTTTTTTTTGCTCAGGCTGGTCTTGAACTTCTGAGCTCAAGTAATCCTCCCGCCTCAACCTCCCAGAGTGCTAGGATTGCAGACATGAGCCACCCAACCCAGCCAGTGGATGGTTTTTGTCTCTGGGTGGTGAGATTTGGGGGGTGTTTTCTTTCATTGTCCTGTTCTGTACTTTGGGATGCAGAATCTACAAAGCACACACATTAAGGTGGTGAAGAAAACATACGTGTTCAATGATTTACATTATTCTCTGTGGAAGCAGAGGCCGAGCTGTCCCTTTTCTGCCCTCCACTCTGACCCTGGACCATGAGGAGATACGTATGCAAGCCTTTTTTGTGGTGGTTGCAGTTGGCGCCTAATAAGAGCTTAATAAATGAGTGTCTTCTGTCGCTCTTTTTACTCCAGGAGAGGATGAGGGGATCAGTACAAAGTCGTCTTCCCCAGGGCAAACAAAATGGGGCGGTCTTTGTATAAAGATGTTAACATCTTTATGATTTTATTTCAGAAGAGCAGACAGAAATCTACCAAAGAAGCACACGCTAGGCAGGAATGCACCTGAGCTGCTATGCTTACGGCAGAAACCTCAAAGACCCTGAAAGCGGAACATCATCGTGTTTATGTTACAGCTCTGAAGCGAGCAAGAAATGTGCTATTGAGACTGATTTCTCCATTATTCCGTTGCGTTCTGATTTTTAAAAGAGATCAAAATTCCATTTTTCCCAAAGAAAAGGAACGCAGATTCACAGATTTCATTACCAACTTAAAACAAATTGAGCAAAAAATTAGGGGGAATGTTTTTTTCATACCCAGCAAGGCCTCCTTATAAAACCGGCAAACATCTGTGCACTTAAGTACCTTCTGTAAAGGTCTAAGGAAGTCAGCTTCTGGAATATGTGTGAATTCATTGACTCTGCCTCCCTTTCAAAAAACTGAATAAGAAATGAAATCATCTTTTAGTTTTTTAAAAAGTGTAAGGAAATGATACATCTGCCGAGAAAGTTAGGATGGGGCGTTCACATCTTGTAATAAACAGATGTCGAACCCAGTGTTTTACATCTAGAACTGGGCAAGATGCTGGGGCGGCGTTTGGATTTTCTGTTCTGAGATTTTTATTCATTATTTTAAAAATTACATTGAGCACTCTTGCTGGAACTGTAAAATATTTGTTTTCTCTTGGACTCTGCTCTCAAACACTGTAGCCAGTAACGTGAGGCTATTTCCCTTAATATAATAAAATAAAAGTTTCAGGGCGGCACCTGTGGCTCAGTGAGTAGGGTGTTGGCCCCATATACTAAGGGTGGCGGGTTCGAACGTGGCACCGGCCAAACTGCAATAAAAAAAATAGCCGGGCTTCGTGGCGGGTGCCTGTAGTCCCAGCTACTCAGGAGGCTGAGGCAAGAGAATCGCCTAAGTCCAAGAGCTGGAGGTTGCTGTGAGCTGTGCCACCATGGCACTCTACCAAGAGTGACAAAGTGAGACTCTGTCTCTAAAAAAATAAATAAATAAAAAGCTTCAGGTGTCTATAACCATGAGCAGCTAGTGGCTGCTTATCATCAACTTTAGAAGATTTAGAAAATAAAGACAAGTATAAAGGAGAAAGCATCATATCTTTGCCTGCTCCCCCCGGAATTGCTGGAGTGACGTGGTAGATTTCCTTCTGAACGTTTTAGAATTTTCCATATGAAATTTAAAACATTGCTTTCATTGAGGTAAATGTTAGGCATCTGCTTTGTGTATCTCACTTTCCGTCTAATAGTTTACCACGAAAATTTTCCCATCTTAAAATGCATTCTTTGAAAACATAATTTCTAGAGTTTCCTCTTTGGAAAGATAATGCATTATTATTGTAGGAAATTGAAGTAAAAAAAGAAAGCAAAATCCCCTTGCGATCTCAACTTTTATCAGAGATGAACATCTTCCACCGTTTGGTGGCGTGCTTTTAGATACATCTTTAGGCCTAAGGACAGAGATGGACAACTAGCTGGTTAATTTTTTTTCCTTTTTTTTTTTTAATTGTTAAATCATAGCTGTGTACATTAATGCACATACACTGGTTTTATAGATCGTTGGACACATTTTCATAACACTGGTTAACATAGCCTTCCTGGCATTTTCTAGTTATTGTGTTAAGACATTTATATTCTACATTTACTAAGTTTCACATGTACCCTTGTAAGATGCACCACAGGTGTAGGGGCACCAATCACCCTCCCTCTGCCCATCCTCCCCCCTCCCTCCCCTCCCTCTCCCCCTTCCCCCTATTCTTAGGTTATAACGGGGTTAGAGCTTTCATGTGAAAGCCATAAATTAGTTTCATAGTAGGGCTGAGTACATTGGATACTTTTTCTTCCATTCTTGAGATACTTTACTAAGAAGAATATGTATGGATCATCAGGACGCCAGATCAAGTCCAGCCGAGTTCCTTTCCAAAGGCTTCCAGTCCCTTCTGCCTTCTGTAGAGACACCCCAACACCTCAGCCTGCTTTTTAAGGCCCTTCACAACCTGATTCCAATCTACTTCTCAACTTTGTTTATCCCCTTTGCTCACCCACTAACATACTCCCAGCAAATTATGTATATGTTCTGTCTTCTTTGCTTTTGACCACACTTTTCCCTCCAACTCAATTAACCGTCCAGGTTCAAATTCAGGTTCTGCTGCTCATTAGCTGTGCAGACTTGCAAATATCACCAACATCTCTGGACTTCAGTTCCCCCACTTACCCCTTGTAAAATGATTCACAGGGGTTTCAGTAACTTAAAAATATTGTCTATGAAACACACACAATATTGTTTTATACATGGTAAATACCACATGTTTACCCATAACAGCAACAGTAACAGGGAAACCACTTATGCAAGATTCATTTCAGGAAAGTCTTTGTCAGTGAATCATTCCATGCTAACCATTCTAGCATGAGGACCCCATCTCATGGAATCCCTCAGACTTTTCTCTGTAACTTTATTTTGGCACTGAGCATTTCTTATTTGTCTGCACATATATCCATAGTCAGGAAATTAGCCAACCTGCCAACCACAGTCACTTAGGGGATACCCGTGATGTGGCTATGCATTGAACAATGAGGGTACGGTAGAAAATAAGAGGCACAAAATTCCTGTCTGTGATTAAAAACGTTTATTATGAGAAGGACTTGACAGGAAAGGAAATTTAGTTGACTTCTAAAGAGAAAATCTGTGATAAAAACAAGTAATGGAGAGAGACAGTAAGCACAAGTGTCCCAAGTCAAGGACTAGCTTGTGTTGTTTGATGGACAAGAATCACACCTAGAGTTGAAACCTGGGATGTAGAAGGGGGGCTCTGTGGAAAGCTAACTAGGAGAGATGGGGGAGGAGCGTACACAGCCTTTCTGGTCGTGGTGAAGATTTTCAATTTTACTCCAGTAGGAAGCTCTTAGAGGGCTTTATGTGAAGGAGAAACGTGACTAGGTCCGTAATACTGTAAAACCAGTCTTGCTGCTGCGTGTGGATGGCTTAGAGAACCTGGAAGAGCAGCACAAGCTGCAACAGTGCCGAAGGTGATGGGAAACCCTGGCTCATGCTGACCTGTTACTGCTCAACTTGACAAATTCACGACTTTCCATTTCTTCTACTTGATTGTAATATATTTAATGTCTCAGTTTCTTCCCAATGCAATTGGCATTCAACTTTACATGAAGTAGGTGTGAATATTTTTCTTTTTGGTATAAATGAAGTCATGTACTGGCAAAGGTAAAACTAGAAACACATGTGAAAAGGAGCAACACACCTGCTTTTTCTTAAGATCAAAATATGCAAGAGAAAGAAGGGATCAGCAAATCACTCAGTAACTCCTAATGGCTTCTATATTTATCACTGCAAAAAAAAAAATTGTGCACATCAAACATAAAATATGCTTGTCAGCAAATCTATCACATTTTTACTTCTTCATGGAGCATTTGATGTACAAAGCAGTTGGTCGTGAGCCACATAACGCATAAACGACTGACTTTTGGCAGAGGCCATGAAAGTAATCACATGAACTCTCTTGTCTTCCAAAGATCAGGTCTGCTTTAAGCCGGCTTGGAGAGAAAATCAAACATATAGCTGGAAATTTGATATTCTCTAGGAAGTCTAAATTTAGGTGGAAAATATCCTGGGGTGAAGATACAGAAATTCACATTTCAACTCATTATATTTCCAACCGAAAGGCTCTCCTTTTTGTGTTTCTTGTTGCAGGGTGGTTTAAAGCACAGTTTTAGAGTCAAAGGCCTGAATGCCATTTTATTATGTATGTGACCTTGACCAAGCTAATTGGCTTCTCATAGCCTCCGGTTCATAATGTGTAAAATGGACAAAATATTAATAGTGATGATCATAGCTAACATTTGTTCAGCACTACTATCTTCCAGATGTCATCCTAATATTTTACACGAGTTAATCTTTTACAACTGCAATGATTTTTTGAGGCTGTGCTCTAATCATAACTGGTTTCCCATATGATAAAACCAGGTCCCAAGGCAAGGAGGGTTACGCCACTGGCTCAGGACCTCACACCTAGTAAATGGTAGAGCTAAGACTGAAAACCATGTTTGAAATCCTGAGATTTTCTCTGCTGTGCTCTCCCCCTGACTCTGCCTTTGGCCACTGTGGTGCTCAGCCCTGGGAAGATGTGTGCCACACACTTCTTATGAAAACTCAATGAGATAAGTGTATGTGTGATAATAAGAACAATTTCTAATATAAAATGAACACTTAGTAACGATTACAGTAGAACTGCCATAGCTGACCATCTCCTTAAGTCGACCTAATTGTCACAGACTGGACGTGCATCATATGTACCTAAAAGTTCCTTGTGTTGACCATCTCCACACATTGACCAGTTTGTTACAGCCCCTTGGATGGTCAACTTTCGTAGAGGTTCTGCTGTGGGTAGTTTTTAAAACATAAAGAGCAAGAGCAAAGGACATTTATGCAACCATACAGGAAACACTTGGTATTTTTTAAACAAATATTCACTAACCTAATGTTCATCACAAATTGTTTTGGTGCCATGACACATCATAGGACAAGACCATAAAGGTGGTCAACATTCCAAATGGGGAGGAAGACATTGTACAATGAATAATCAGCATAATAAATAAGTAGATTATATTGTATATTGGTATGTAATGAGGAACGTAGGAGAGACAAGGAACAGATAGGTGGGAAGAACATTGAGTGCCAGGTTGGTGGTGACAGTAGTTTGAAACTGTTAATAGGGTAGCTAGAGTTGAGTTCATTGAGTGAGTGGGATTTGAGCCAAGAATTGGAGGTGAGAGAATTAGATACTTAATTATCTGTGGGAAGAGTGCTCTGGGCACATGGAGCAACCAGGAACAAGGACCTAAGTACTAGTGCTGGAAAAAGTCATAAAGTCGAGATATGAGAGTCAGAGACAGTTGGCAAGTAAAAGGGCCTCAATCATGTCCTTTAAGTACTTTGGCCATTATTCTTAGTAAAATGCGAAGCTATTGCAAAATTTTGAACAAAGAAATGGCACCTTCTGCTTCAGCACTGTGGCTGCTGTGCTGAGAATGGACACCAGGGAGCGAGGGTGAGAGCAGGGAGGCCGCTGAGAACAGGGTTGCCACCGTCCACCACCCACCAAGACCCTGGCATCTCAGCCCAGAGGCTGCAGAGGAAGCTGAGCAGTAGCAGGTAGCTGGGCCAGGAAGGACCCCACAGAGCTTAATGTTGAGAGTGAGAGAAAGAGAAGTCAGTGGTGGCAAAAGGCTTTTGTCCTGAGCATCTGGGGAATTGTCTTCACGGGAGAAGGATAAGTTAATGGGTAGGGCAGGTTTGGAGGGACATTATTGCTCATTAGTAATAGTGCATAATAAAGCCACCAGTGAAACCAGAATAATAAAGGCATTCCCTGAATGCATAAAATATTCTTTTTGTTTGTTTGTTTTTCTAAGCACTTTAACTTGAATGGCATATGATGGTTAATATTAGATTTCTACTTGACTGGAGTGAGGGATGCCCATAGGGTGCGGGAAGCATCGGTGCTGGGTGTCTGTGAGGGTGTCTTCCCAGGAGTCTGGCGTGCGGGTCAGTGGGCTGAGACAGGCAGACCGTCTTCAATGTGGGCTGGGATCACCCAGTCTGCCGCCAGCACGGCCAGGACAGAGCCAGCAGAAGGAAGACGACGTTCAGTGTGCTCAGGTTTTTTGCGCGCCTCTCTCTGCAGTCTGCCCCTTTCTCCTGTTATTCTTGGACATCAGACCCCAGATTCTTTGGCTGTTAGATCTGGCACCTGTGCCAAAGGCCTCCTGGAGGCTCTCAGGCCTTCAGCTGCAGACCAGGGGCCGCACAGTCAGCGTCTGTGGTTTTGAGGTTTTTGGAATTGGACTGAGCTACGCTACAGGCTCCCCAGGGAGTCACACTAAAGCCCTCTCTCTTCATCCACTTTGCAAAGACTTATCATGGGACTTGCCTAGGTGACCATGTGAGCCAGCTGTCCCTCCTAAATTCCCATTCTCTTTCTCTCTCTCTCTCTCTCACACACACACATGTACACACATGTCCCATTATTTCTGTCCCTCTGGAGAACCCTGACAAACACAGACCTATTCAATGCCAATGATACGCCACCTAGTTATCTCCGTGTTTGTAGATAAGGAAACTAAGTTCAGAAAGATAAAGAAACTCACCCAAGGTGACGCAGGCATTTTATAGCAAAGCCAGAATATAACGCTAAACATTTCAATTCTAGAGTCTGCAATTCTGATGACCAGGACCAATAAACGTGCAAATGTAACTCACGTCTCACACCCCCTCGTGTTGTTCAGGTTCACGCTCACTCATTGTCCTTCATCATGTCACCGCTTCACATCTGGTTATGACAAGAGAAGAGATCTTTATAATAATTCCCAAGGGAATTACATCACCTTTTTTTTTTTTTTTTTTGCTTAAATCCTTTGGTTCTTACATATTATCCCCAGCATGGAAGAGACTGTCTCAGGAATTTACACAGATACTGCTGCTGCCACAGCTGCGTGTTCATAACAGCAGTGGGTCCCTCCCAGCCAGGCTAACGACACCCGGATTGGGCAGTGTGCACAGGCCAGGGCAACTAAGCCCAGCGAGGCAACTGCGTCAGTATTCACCCCCACTAGTCCAGGTTGCCCATGTAACCCTGCTCTCTCCTGTGAGATAAGAGCAGTGTTGCCTGATAAAATACACAGTGAGTGTGCAGTTCAATACCAATTTCAGATGAATAACATACTTTTTAAAAGCATAAATATGGCCTGAACATTATACCAAACAGGATTCATGTTTACCTGAAGTTCAAATTCAACTGGACATCTTGTTGTTTTTTTTTTGTTTGTTTTGTTTTTTGCTAAATTTGGCAGCCCTAAAAAAAAAAAAAGAAAAGTGAAATGTCTACTGGGAATTTCTGGGAATATTTTTTCTTTACAAAAATAGAGAGCTTAAAAAGGAGAGGCTTTTGTTCCCAGTGTCTCTCTGTGTGTATGGAACACTGTTTGGGGACACTTTAATGACACTTGTTGCCATGGCAGACACCTTGCAATGATGAGGAAAAAGCCAAGAGAATTTCAGAAATTCACACCCAGCTCCCTGACATCTCTGAGCTATTGACTGAGCTCTGGGACTCCCAGATGCTGACTAGAAGCCTGCATCTTTAAGTGGCTTAGGTTCACTATTCTTTGCCATGGATGACATCTTGAAAGTTGCATGCATTTCATGATCGAGTTTCTATTTATCTCTTAGTCTCAGTTTCACCATCACCAACTATGAGAATGTATCTTCCAGTCTTTACAAATCATTTGTGATCCCTGAACCTATAACGTTCTATCACTGAGACTTTTATAAAAGATGTTCCTCTCTCCAAACATCTCGATGCCTCTGAAACTCTGCCTTTAAAATAAATCACCCTTTAAAATTATGATCAATGGGTGATAACATTTCAGTAAGGTGTTTGTTTATTCACTGACCCATTAATGCATCACGTGTATTTAGTGAACATACACAGTGCATAGAGTACCTGTGAGTGCATAAATGATGCTACCGCCCTCCATCAGGGCACAATCTGGTGAGGCCTCAGATGTCAAAGAGATAATTATGCTGGGATTTTTGTAAGTTCATCTGTGAAACGCGTTAAGCAATATATATATGTGTGTGTGTGTATGTGTGTGTGTGAATAGAAGAGAATAAATTATGGTTTATTCAACTTAAAAGGGATTAAGAAGGTCAAGTAAAATTTTCCTGAAGAGGAGCAGCCACACTGATTTGATAAGTGAGATCAGGATTTAGCTAAAGATGGAGGTGAAGAGGGAACATCGCACACGGAGGGGCTAGAGGAGGAGGAGGACAGCGACAGAACCAGGCCCACGTGTGCTGCTGAGGTTTGCAGAATTAACCCTCCCCCTCCCCAAAAAAGTCTGTGTTCTAATCTCCAGAGCCTTCATGGCAAAGGAACATTGGAGCTCAATTAAGTGGAGAATCTTGGAATGAGGAGGTTATCCTGGATTATCCAGATGGGCCTAATGTAAGGAAAATGTTCTTGCAAAGGGCGGAAAAAGCCCAATAAACAGGGCCATGCTGCACTGCAGTCCTCTCTGACCAGGCTGGTCCACCTTCCCAGAATACAGGTCCCAGAATGATCTACCCCAGAGCCAGCTTCTCCCCTTCACTTTCTCTGATCTTGTGCATACTCTGGTTTTTGTTTCTTTTCTCCATCATACAAACACAGTATTCAGGCTGTTCTTAATGACACAGATTGCTGTGGTGATATGTGCATCTTCTGGTCTCCTGGGACAGTGTGTGAGGTCCTTGGGGGCTGGAACATTCACAGGGTATGCTCGTCCACATAGAGCCCAGCACTCAGGTACCGCACGTCAGTGTCCAGAGGGGCACAGTAAAGATGGGTTGGCCTGGGCAGAGGGGTGAGTTCCGTCTCATTCAGGGCCAGGTTATGTAGAGTGAGTGGACACAGAATGAAAGAATTGTGGTTAAAGCCGGACCAACTGTTCATATGGGGATTACATATTTTTCCATTCATTGAGCAAACATTACTGCAAGGCTTCTCTGATCTCACCAAGCAGTGGGAATCCAGAGCATAAAAAGAACCTTGAATGAGAGGTTCAGACACAGTGTAAAAAAAAAAGTTTTAATAGAGGCCATAAAAGAGGTGAGCAGATGTGGCACATAGCAAGCATTGCAGAGGCCCTGAGCCCCTGAGCCGCCGGGGCCGCTTCCGCGTTCCTGCCTAGAGCAGTGAGCACTGTGCAGCCCTCCTGAGACAGGTAGACCCCCCGCCTTTTACGTATTGAACCTGCTAATCTCTATTAAGAATCAGAAACCTAATATTACCTATATCCAAATATGTCCAAATAGTCAAGCATAATTAAGCATGTATAAACTAAATGACGCAAAAAATCAAAATCTTTTCACGCTGTATTTTAATTTCTTTGTATACGAATTCTTTATGCTATGTGTTTAGATCTAGCCTCTGACATTATCTCAAAGGTAGAGAGCTTCAAAAACCCCAATATTTGGTTAGTGGTTTTCCTCTGAAATAATTCTGATATGTTCTTGTCTGGTGTATAGTGTTTTTTGTATCTTTGAACAGATCCTAGATTGCCTCGAATTTTGACATCTAAGGTCTTCCATCAATTTGGATTAGGCTATACTGCATTTATCAATTTGGATTAGGGGTAAAGAAGCCAAAATAAACTCCTTTAAGCACACTACTGTGCATCTCTTGTTGAGTATTCAAGACTGGAGTCGTGGCTTCTCACTGTCAGGATGCACAGTCCATCTTGAGTATGGTCCATCACCTGGCACTGTACATTACTAGGCAGCTCCATGGTTCACAATGGATGCTGGAGCCCCAGCCATTTCACTACATTTTATCCAATGAACCAGCAAAGGACAAATGAGCCCCCGCCCAGCCGAGCCTGCAATGCAGAAGGTTCGTTTGACGCAACCACATATATGCACTGATCAGAACTTAGAGCTGAAGAGAGGCCAAGCAGTTTAGTCTATATCCCCAGCTAAAATCTGTGTGCTCTATTTCCAAGTAGAAAAGGATGATGGAAACTGGCAGTGGATTCAGCACGCAGATACCAACTAAGTCAGCATGCAAAACTCAACAATCAGAGGACAATTGGCAATAAATGGGCAAATGACGGACTCAGGAAGGCAAGTGGAAGGTCAAAAAGCACTGAAAATATGTCCAGCATAATTGGCCATGAAGGAGATGCAAATTAAAATCAATTTGAGAACAATGAATTCCTACTAAAACTCATTAGAATGAAAAAAACAAAATAAAAAAAAATAAAAACCTGACTTCCAAATGGTGGCAGGAGGGCAGCTCCTGTGGGTCAGAGGAGTAGGGCGCCAATCCCATATGCCGCAGGTGGCGGGTTCAAACCCAGCCTCAGCCAAAAACTCTAAATGGTGGCAGGGATGTGGATCAGGCAGAACTTTCACACGGCGCTGGGACAGGTGCTACGTGGAACTACTTTGGGGGCTGGATTGGCATTTTTTCCTAAAGTTAAACATATACTTTCATACAACCCAGTAATTATACTCTCAGGAGGAATCTAAATGAAATAGTAATAAAAAAGTTAGTCTAAAAACTGACACATGTTTATTCATAACCATCAAAAGCTGTAAACAAACTAAATGTCACTCATGGGGAGAATGGAATAAAAAGATAAAAACCTTGGTGGTACACCCATGCAATGGGATAAAAAGAAAACAATCTACTAACACACACAACAAAACATACATCTCAAATTAGCTATGCAAGATGAGAAAAGAAAACCTCAAAAGGCTACATGTTTAATTTATTTTATGTGACTCGGTAAAGATGGAAGAACTACAATGATGGAGATTAGATTGGTCATTGCAAGAAGCTGTGAAATTGAGAGGGCTCAACAGGAAGGGAGAGTGAGGGGTATGTGTGTGTGTGTGTGTGTGTGTGTGTGTGAGATTGAACTGCTATTTACAGTGACTATCCATGCTTGACAAAACTCAGAGAACCATAAATTATATTAGCTATACTTTACTGTATGTACATTATATGTTAAGTTATAAATGTAAAGTAAAATAAAAATGAAATTGTCTGTGAGGCAAAATTTATCCTAAGTATTACCATGACATCCAAAATCTCTAAACTAGTTACATACAATATGCCAAAGAACAGATTCAGGGTCTACTCACCCAGCTAAGGTATTCTATTAAATAAAAACGACTCAAGGTAATAATCAGATTAGAAATATGGTTTCTCTACAGAAATTAAAGGATCAGTGGTGGTGGTGGAGAGGAAGGGGATGACAGAGAGAGAGAAAGGGGTGGGAGAGAAAGAGAGAGATTACACTGGCTGAGGAATTTATGAAATATGGAAAAGCCAAGAATTTTTTCTTTAAGAGAACAATGACTGGAATCGATCAAATACATAATTAGCCCACTACTTTTCAGAATAAATTTGTATTGTCAAGGCTTATTAAACCTAGACTAAAAATTTTATAAAAGTATTAAACCTCAAAAATCATTTGAGCGAGAAGTTAATAGAGACAAACATGGTACAGTTCAAGGTTCCCTAAGACTCTCTCCAGTCATAGGCAAGGAGGGTAATGAGAAGAGGGACACCAAAGAGACGGCACTAAGGACCACAGAGATCACACGTGAAAGGGAGCATCCCACAGGGCACAATCGTGACCTAAATAAAAAATAGGGCATACCTGGAGTAGAGGGAGCACAAGGTGTCTGACCAGAGGTAGATGAGAACCGCTAAAACCCGGCACCTGGAGCATGTCTCCTGTTTTTATATTTCCAAATGGGAGTATTTACCATGATATTCTGGGATGGCTAATCTCAGATGTCACCTTGACTGGGCTAAGGGATGCCCAGATGGCTGACACAACATTTCTGTGTGTGTGTGTGTGTGTGTGTGTGTGTGTGTGATGGTGTTACTGGAAGAGATGAGCATTTTATCAATAAACTGATTAAGAAGATAACCATCCCCCCCCATGTGAGTGGACAGCATCCCATCTACTGATGGTCTAAGTAGAAGGAAAAGCTCATGGAAGGGCCAGTTTGTTTCCTGTTTGACCTCTGGCATCTATATTCTCCTGGTCTCAGACATTACACCACTGGCTTTTCTGGTTCTCCAGTTTGCAGATGGTAAATCATGGCACTTCTCAGCATTCATGACTTTGTGAAACACTTCCTATTATTTATACACACACACACACACACACACACACACACACACACATAAATACACACACACACACATACACCAAGAAGGTCCTCCACTTGTGGCTTTCTGACTTAACCATAGTGGGAAATGTTTTCTGAGTGCCCATACAAGAAATCTGTTCTTCACTTTCAGTATACTTATTAAATTACATGAGATATTTAACATTTTATTATGAAGTGTGTCCATAAGGCTCAGGTGCAATTTAAAAGGAACTTTATGGACACCCTGTATAAGAGACTTTGTATTAGATGATTTTGCCACTGCAGGTTAATGTGAGTGTTCTAAGCATGTTTAAATTATAAGCTAGGCTAAGCTATGATGCTGACTGGCTTATGATTATTAAACAAATTTTCAATTTATGCTATTTTAACTTATGGTGGGTTTGTTGGAATGTAAACACATTGTAAGTCAAGGAACATCCATCCATCTGTCCATCTCTCTCTATCCATCCGTCCATCTATCTACTATCTGTCATCTATCTATCTATGTATCCATCCATCCATCTACCTACCTACCTACCTGTATCCGCCATTGGCTCTCTTTCTATAGAGAACTATAAATTACATATTATCCTTTCTTTGTTCTATGCCACGTACATAACTAGGCTTCTAGCTCATTATGTATTACTCAGGTATCCCAGACTTTGAACATGATAAACTTAATGGCTCAGTCTTTGAATTTGAGTTACCTCCCTTGAGAAAGGTACAACTATGCTATGTCTGTGGGAAGAAAGGGGGTAAAGGAATGGTGGCCCAGAAGAGCCATCTGTGCTGAACACGTGCTTTGTGTCCTCACCCACATGTTCAAGCCTCACATGGTTAGGCAGGGTCACATGACTCCACCTGGTAAAGGGTGACATTCAGCATCAGTTCTTGCTGAAAGCAAACCCGAGCCATATGTGCCATCCTGTAGCTGCTCCTCCTTTGTTTTGGAGACCAAGACGCTCTTGCACTCCATTTGACTCAGTTACAAAGTGGAGGAACACACCCCAGCCTGGCTCCCAGGTGAATAGGGCAGAGCCACTCTCACCACCAATGTCAGCAGGAAATGAACATGTGATGTGATAGCAATAAACTTTAGTTTTCAGGATACTGGAACATTTTGCAACCATAAATACTATTATGTTCCAAAGGTGCTTTATATTTGGAGACCAGTCATCTGTTCCCTGAAAGTGCAGATAGATAGAAGTGCTCACCTATCAGGAGAGATATATTTTATTTAAAAGATTTCATGTAGGCCTGGCACCTCTGAGATAATTGAGCTGATTATCTCATCATGTTTTTTGTGATCATATTTGTATGTTCTTCACTATGAAAACTCTCATCACAGCCCACTGTGGTGTTTCTGTTTCCTGACCATCTTTGAACTCTTCTCTGGCACTCATTTTGTCTCTTACATAGTGTCTTCTAAACTTATCTATATTTTGAAAATAAGCATGGCTTGTCTTTGTCCCAATGAAATTATAAACTCTTTGAAGAAAGAGTTATTTTTTATGACATAGTAATTTGTCCCAACTTTGGTAGAATTACAGTGCCAGCAGTCATATGGGAGGTGGGGGTGTGTTGCTCTACCAAAGTGAAATAAAGGATGGATCTTCAAAAATATATTCAAACAAAAATTTATTAGGCACTTACAATTTCTGTTCTTTGGTTGGGGAACTCTTCAGGCTGCCTGCAGGTGGTGAGCTGTTTCCTAAGTACATCTGGCTTTCACTGTTAAATCTGAGATATCTTTGCACCAATCAGTTTTCTGAAAAAGAAAAAAAATAAAAATAAATCCACTCTTGAGAAATCCGAATGCTTACCAAAGAAGGCCTTTACTTGATTTAATGTATTCAAGAATAAAAAATTCTCATCTGCTGTGTAAATATTCTAACAATCCATGAGATTTTGCCACTCAAAATTTGAGTTGATTAATTTCTTGAGCTCTGAGAAAACAGACTGAGTTTCCACTGAGAATATAAAGGCATTAAGTAAGAATACTAATTAAAAAGACCGCCAGTCAAAGGAACCATGTTTGCTTATAAAACCCAAAAGAAGAGGGATAAAATAAACTTTCATTAGCTGTGAATTTATCATGTGTCAAAAGTTGTGCTGACATCATCACAATCATTCACTTCTCAAATAATTTTGCAAGGTAATTGTTATTACTGTTACTTTTGAAACAAGTTAACTAAGGAAAATTTGCCTACAATGCAAAGATCATGAACCTTGACAGTCCCGTGAGCAAATTCCTTCCAATCCATTCATTTATTTACCTGTCTGTGCATTCTGTTGTTCTGTTTCTTTAAAGAACTAGTATAGACTTTGGTACTAGAAAGTAGGGTATCACTGTAATAAATACCCAAATATATGGAGGTAGCTTTGAAACTGGTTAACAAGTTGAAGGTGGAAGAGTTTTAAGATGTCCACTAGGAAAAATAGTAGATTGTCTTCAAGAAGTTGTCAATGGAATATGAATGTTAAAGGTAATTCTAGTGAAGTCTCTGATGGAAATGAAAAAAAAAGTATTGAAAACAGAATTAAAATTAAGCCTTGTTATTAAGTAACAAAGAACTTGACCAAACTGGGAACCAGTGTGATGAAAATGTGTCCAACAGTCTATGAAGCTAGTGTACGATGCCCCATGATCATATCAATGTACACAGCTATGATTTAATAAAAAAAAGAAGAAGAAGAAAGACTTCATTTGAGGAAAAAATAAAAAATAAAAATCTGGATATTTAGCTGAGGCGATTTCTAAGCAATGTACAGAAGGCCTGACCTGGTTAATCTTGGTTGCTTATAGTAGAATGTAAGAGGAATGAGATAAAGTGGAAAATAAATCATTATGCAGAAAGGAACCAGAATTTGAATATCTGAAAAATTCTCTGCTTATGTTACAAAAAGGTAGAAATGTGGTCTGGATAGAACAGCAAGGTGGGACTTGAAAATCATTCCGTGAAGTGATTATGAGTGTTAATCAAGTGTAACCAGCCCTCTAGGTATGGAAGCACAACCCACTTGGTCTAATGAAGACAGAGATGGGGAACAGTGGAGTGAAGCTGTCAGACCTGTGGGGTTCTACACAAGAGGACGATAGAACTACCAGATGTTATAATTAGAAGAAAACAAATCTGTTAAGGAATTTGCGGGAAATCTTGGTCAAGAACTGGCAAAAAAAAAAAAGGGAGAGGGGATTTCAGAGTGATGAAAAATAATCACAGAATAAAATTCCTGGAATTAAACATAACAATAGCTCAAACAGAAAAGATGGCGTTAGCAATACAAAATTATGCAAGGAATGGTGTAAGGACCAAGTTAACTCCATTTTGTTAAAACTAACTTCATCTTGTCCCTCAGTCTTCATTTTGCAGCTGCATACCAAAGGCGTTAGGCAACCTGCTCCCTCCCCCAACCCTGTCCTTGCCCCATGATCCCTGCTCTTATGTAACATCTGCTCCAAGTGGGATAACAGCACTTTCCAGACAGCCAAGGACAACTGCTTGGTCCCCTAGCTCCCCCTATCAGCTCGCCTCAGCGGCTCACCTCACACCCCCTCCCTTATTTCTTTTTTGTACCCTTAAAACCTTCCTCCTTTTGGGGATCATGGCTTCTCTGCTCCCCTGCTGTATCAGGAGCAGGAAGTCCAGGCTGGAGTTTGTAAATAAACAACCTCTTGCTTTTGCATCAGATTAGGTAACAAAAAGTCAAAGTAATTAAAATGAATCAAATTGAAAGAAAATGATTGCAAAAATGAACAGAACCTTAATGAATTACAAAGACGTAGGAAACTATCTTCTTATAACTAGGCATTTCATAGTCAAACTGCCGAAAACCAAGATAAAGAAAGAACTGCAAAAGTACTTAGAGAAAGAGATTTTATTTTATACAGTGAACAAGGATATGAGTGGTGACTGACTTCCCAACAGGGAGTCTAGACAACAGTGGAATAGCATCTTTAAAGGAATAAAGTTCACCCCCAATTCCGGTTCTAGTAGTTTCCCGTGGCTACTGCAACAAATTAATGCATGCTGAATGGGTCAAAAGAGCACACACTTGTTCTCTCACATTTAAATGTCAGAAGCCTGAAGCTGACTTCTCCGGGCTAACGTCACAGTGTTGGCAGGCTGGCTCCTGGCAGAGGCTTCTTTTTCAGTTTCCACCTGTACTTCTTGGCTTGTAGTCCCCTCCTCCATCTGTGTGTCCCTCGCCATATCCTCCTTTTCCTTCATCTAATTCTTCCTTTGTCCCTCTTGTAAGGATTGTCGCAATTACATTGGTCCCACTGATATAATTCAGGATAATAATTGTGCTACCTACCTACGGCAACATTCCCAGGTTCCTACACTCTCCAAGATCCATCTCCACTGTGCAGGGGTCTCCTTTCAAATGGCATGGGCATGTGCCTGGGGCCATGATTTCTGCATCTTTCAGCTCTTTAAGGGTGGTGTTCATTTCAGCCTCCTCACCTGAGATGGGATGTGCTTTTGGTTCACCCTCCTGGCTGCTATAACAAATTGCCACAGGCTAAGCTGCTGATAACAATAGGAAATTATTTCTCACAGGTCTGGAGGCTGAAAAGTCCATGATCAAGGAGCCAGGAGGCTCGGTGACCAGAGATGGCCTGTCCCTCTCTGACAGGGACTTCCAGCCACTTCCTGCACATGATACAGGCAGCAAACGAGATCCCTTGAGCTTCTTAGAAGGGCACTAATTTCATTCATAAGGCTCCATCCTCATGACCTCATCACCTCCCAGAGGTTCTACCTTATAATACTATTACCTTGTGGGATTAGGATTTTAATTTTAGAATTTTAGCTTAAGAAGATAAACATTGAGACCATGGCAGAGAGGGAAGTTCTGCTGTAAGAAAGTTTCACTCAGCCTTCTCCATGCTAGTTGTGACCCTACCTGCCAAGGGACCAACACAGAGACTGCCCTGACTCTCAAGTGTGTCAATTTTAAGGAAACTGAGGGACTAGGGAAGTCACACTGAGATGCTCACAGACATGGTATTAACCCACTGGTTAATGCTGACAAGGCGATGGCCTGGTGATTGGCTGGCCACTGTGTGTCCCTCTAAGGGCCTTGATGATGCCTCAGGTCTCCTCTGTGTCTAACAGTGTCTGAAATGTTGCTACTCTCCTTTCCTCAGTGTGAAGTTACCCAAACAAATGGCCACGTTGACTTTGGGAAAAACCTGGGAGAATCTTGGGCATATCTATTTGTCATGGTGTGGTGGGATCCTTCCTTCATGGGACCCCAACTTCTCTCTACTCAATATGCCACAGATCTTTAAACTGCTCAGGTACAGAAAATTGGCAAAGAATCATGATTTTTGTTGTTGTTGTTGTTATTGTCATTGGAACAGCTGTCCTCAGCTTCCTGGGGACCCTTTTCTTATTTTTTTCTAAAGGTACAAGATGAATATTATTTTCATTGTGTCTGTGCTTGGTTAAACAGCCCTGTAAATCTGCACAGGTCAGGCCTCTTGTCTGCCACTCATTGTAATAATAACTACTCAATAATAAATACCACTATGTGTATTTGGCACTAGATAGTGTCAAACTGGGACCGGGCAGCCAAGATTTAATAGTCAGAGTGACTGAGCTCTGGAGAAAATTAAACATTAAGTCAAGGGGAGTCTGGTGAACAAGGCTGGCCATGTGGCTGCTATTATTTCGGGGTCCTAATAACTCCACTGTGATAAGTGAACCAAGTTTTTCAATGCGTGTTGCTACCATCAGCTGTGGCTCATCTGGTGGCCAGGAGGGAATCGTGAGGTGATCCTGAAAAGAGGGGGCAGTTGTGTTAGAGGGGGAAGCCTGTTCCTGGTCTTCTTGTCCTGAAGATGTGCTAAATCTCAGCAGGAAAATGTGGGCCACTTATGCAGCCTCAATTTTGACCTTGTAAAATTTGGGGGGATGTCCACTCCACGTCCCCATCCCACGTGTCAGGATCCTGTAATTTTCCATCCAAATTCTTCACCTTGTTCACCAAACTTGCATTGAGTTAAGGCTTAACTTTCTCCAGCCCTCAGTCACTGACTGTTAAATCTTGGCTGCCTGGTCCTAGTTTGACACTATCTAGTGCCAAGACCTGTCTGAACCACTCTGATCACCAGTGATGAGCCTACACAACCAGACAGGTGACAAATAATTCTTCTCCAAACCCTGGCATCACACTTAATTGGTAAAAATAACTGCGGGTGGTGTATTTTTAGACACAGATGCTGAGGTAGAGATTTCAGCACACAAGGATATATTAGGGATTGACTTCCTATGGACAGAAGGAAGAAAAAAGAAACATTTTACAGAAGTGAAACTGTGATGCAGGGCTTAAATCCCAGCTAATCCCAAGGGGACTCTGAAGCACATTTGGCGCATCAGAATTGTATGCATTGAGCCACAGTGGGAAGGCCTGTGCATCCTTGCCTTTTCCAGCTTTAGGTATAGGTCACAAACAGAAAGGATGTGTCCTTCTGCTAGAGAGCTCTCTGTCATTGAAGCAAATACTAATGACCCCAATTTATTCTCTCAAAGAGTGCTCTATGTGGGTTATCTCCCATGTCCACTGCAACATACAACATAGGGGGAAAAGGGCCAAATACTTGAATAGGTCCTCAGTAAGAAGATCTAATACTGTCTAACAGTCTATGAAAAAAAGACTCAGCGGGGTTAGTCATCAGAAAAATGCAAATGAAAAACATAGCAAAGAATAATCTCCTACGTAGAGTGGCAAAAAGTAACAACAAAAAAATCTGACAATGCCAGATGTTAGGGAAGATATGGAACAACTTGACTTGCATATGGTCATGGTGGGAGGCAAAAAAAAAAAAAAATAATAATAATAAAAATAACCAGCTAAAATTGTTCAGCAATTTTTAGTTAAACGTGCACTTACAGTTAACTTTTGAACGACACAGGTCTGAACAGCATGGCTCTACTTATCTATAGAGTTTTTCAACCAATCCTGAACTAAACACAGTGTTCACAGGATGCAATCCCATGTATCTGAGGGCTTGATCTTCCTCTCCGTGAGTTCTGCACAGCCAACTGTGAGGCTGAGACGACGTGGGTTTTGGTAGAAGTGGGGACCTGGGACTGACCCCCAGTACACAGACCAACGACTGCACCTCACCTAGTCCCACGAAGTCTATCGTGATTCAAGTTCTCAATAAAAATAAAAGCATATTATAGCAAAAATACTTACATAAGAATTTTCAAGTACAGAGTCTGTTAGTAATTGTAATAGCCAAAGACTAAAGATAGTCCACACACTCGCCAACAAATTAACAGACCTAAAAATGGTGTTATAGTCACATGTTGAAGCTCTATTCAGTAAAAGTAAGGAACAACAACAAAAAAAAACTTTAAAAACTTAAAATTATGAATTTTTGGCATTCACAGCTACAGGGATGAACTTAGGAAACATTTTGGTGAGTAAAAAGAACGCAGACACAAACTGGGATGTTACTGTGAGGGTGTATGAGAATCAACATCACGATGGTGGTTCCCTTAAGGATTTATGACTGGCAGGGGACAAGGCACAGGTGCCCTTTTTGGGTGGATGAAAATGTTGCAAACATTGGTAAAGATTTTGGTTACACGGTGTGCATATGACGAGGCATCTGTGTGTCCCCTTAAGACCAGCGTGCAGGGCGAGGTGCGGTGGCTCTGGCCTATCAGCCCTCTGGGAGGCCGAGGTGGGTGGATTGCCTGAGCTCACAGATTTGAGACCAGCCTGAGCCAGAGAAAGACCTCATCTCAAAAAATAGCTGGTGGTTGTGGCAGCTGCCTGTAATCCCAGCTACTCGGGAGGCTGAGGCAAGCAGATCCTTTGAGCCTGGGAGTTTGAGGATGCTATGAGCTTTGAGGATGAAAAAAAGTGCTAAAAATGGCAACTATACCATTATTACCATCAACAACAAGACAGGACGACGGATGTAGCGGTGATCTCTGAAACCAGACCGAGCAGAAATTGTAGCTTTGCACCAGGAGACACTGGGCCAGTTGCGTAATTTCTCCAGGCTTTAGTGTCTTTATCTGTCAATGAGGGGATGGTATTAATGATCGCGTCTGCTTCACCTGATGGGCCATCTGATGACTATAAAGCACGGACTTCGTGCTCAGTGTGGCGGAGCCTTCTGAATATCGTGTCATTACTGCAGCAGGATACGTGTCAGGGAGGACAGTTGATACAGTTTTAGTCTCAACACCTAACAAGAAGATGCCACCAATATTTGTTAGGGCAATGTGTTGAATTTTCATTGTTTTTCCTCCGTCCCTCACCTCTCACCCCTTCCCAGTCAGCTGCAGTTTCTCCGGATTCCAGGGTAAGTGGCCGCGTCTAACTTGAACGCATCGTCAGCCGCAGCTCAACATTCCCCGTCTCTTGCTTTAATGGCACAAGTAAAAGATCCATGTGTCTTGACAGCTAAGAGTTAGGGTGCAGGTTATAGGCGGTCCACAAGTCACGAACATCTGACTTATGTACAAGTTGGATTTACGAATGGAAGCGATTACAAGCCCTCAAGTTACAAACATCTGACATACAACTTGCACTTACGAACAGAGGCTCTTACAGGTAATAGGTAAATGTACCTGTTCAAACTTACATACAAAGTTAACTTAAGAACCCAGGGAACCTATCTCGTTTGTAAGCTGGGGACTGCATGTATTGAAAGAGGCAGGAAAAGCAGCTTGAAGCCCTGTCTGGGAGCATAGTAGAAGGAGCCCCCGTGAGGCAGATGGAAACTTTCTGCGCCTAAAGTTTCTATAAGAGGACATGCCACTTTCAATTTTTCAGAGAAAATTAAGTCTTAGTGACCTAAATCTAAGTCATCGTCACAGAGCCTGGCTGCGTGACACTGAACAAACAGCTTGTTAACTGTGAGTCCCACTGTCTTCGTTTATAAAGATAACGCACACTGGAAAAACTTCTAAGAAGTAACGAAACGAACACTCTGAATTCTTTAAATGCAGACTCCTTTTCCTTGTCTTCATCCTGGAAGAGATGACAAGATTGCAGCTGATGTGCAGGTATAAATGATGGACGCAAGATTGTTCCTGAAGATAAAATACATTCAGAATAGGAGGGGTAGGTTCTAAAGGGAGGCAGAGAAATGCTTAGGAAAGTGAGGTGGGAAAGCCACACTCAGGCCCACCCTGACCCAGACACATGTCAGAGAGCATGTAGACCCTGGGTTCAGAGTGTGGGTCCTAGGTCCTGTCCCCAGATGTAGGAGTCTATGTCATTTCTTTAAACTTTATAATACGCTCTCCTTTTCTATAAGATATATTTTTGTACGGAACTTTACCCTGGAAGTGAGAACAATGTAACCTAAAAATTATGCTCTCATATTAATTTGAATTAAAATAAATTATATACACACACACACACACACACACATAAAAAGGATATATTTTTGTTTATAAACGTAAGAGGTGTAAGTGCAGTTTTGTTACGTGGATATGTTGCATGGTGGTGAAGCCTGTCTGGGCTTTCAGAGTGATGGTCACCTGCATTGTACACACTGTTCCCAATAGGTGGTTTCTCACACTCTCGCCCCACCCTTGCCTGTCTGCCGTGACTGTCACTCCACACCTGTGCCCATGTCTGCACATCCTCCAGCTTCCACTTGTAAGCGAGAGCACGAACCATTTGAGCTTCTGTTTTTGATCGGCTTCACTTAAGATGATGGCTCTCAGTTCCAAATGTGTTGCTGCAGAAATCTAATTCCCTTCCTCTTATGGCCGATGGGATTCCGTTTCCTGCCTACACCACGTTTCCCTTACCCAGTTATCCACCAGTGCTCACCTTGGGTGATTCCACACCTTTGCTATTGTGAACAGCACTGTGGTAAACACCCGAGTACGAGCATCTCTCTGATATAATGATCTCTGCTTCTTTGGGTATATGCCCACAGTAGAATTGCTGGGTGGAATAGTAGCTCTGTTTTTAGTTCTTTGAGAAGTCTCTATTCACAGTTTTCCATAGAGGTTGTACTAGTTTGCATTCCTATCAACAGTGTGTATATATATATATATATATTTTTTTTTTCCCCCTTTTCTGTACATCCTCATCAACTTTTTTTTTCTTTTTAATATTAAGCCATTCTGATTGGTATAAAATATCTCACTGTGGTTTTAATTTCATTTCTCTGATTGCAGTGTTGTTGAACTTTTTTTTTCATATGCTTTCTGGCCATTGTGTAAAGTAAAGATGATACTATTTCCTACATACTAAATTTTGAGTGAAATAGATAATGCCGTGAATATAGAACAGTTAGCAGCGTACCTGGCGTGTGATATGTACTGAGCGCTCTTAGCTGTTACTAGCAACGTGGGTTTCCATCCAGCTCTATGTACGAAACCAGAACACATGAAAAGGCCAGCAGGTGCGTTCACAAAGAGAACCGTCCGTGCTTTTCTCTGTTGCCCCCTTGAGAAAGAACACCCAATCAGCAACCAATCCCTCGCCTGAATTTAATGCCGTAGAAGACAAAGTGAAAAACGCTTCCTTAAAAAATGAGATAAACTCTAAATCTGGGTTCTAGTCCTCCTCTAATTCTACCAGCACCTAGGAAAGGCTCGTTGAGTAAAACACGGGCTTGGGTCCCAGCAGCTCATAATTCTCTTGCATTTCAGTAACACTGTAACTTTGTGAAGCATTTGGATTTACCCCACATCACAAAGCCTTTAGATTGCCCTCCATGAACAATAGGTTGCTGTGACATTTGTAAATTGAGTGGATGAGGAAACAAAGAGTGATAACATAACTGAGTCCTTACCAAATGTGAAGCACTGGTCTAAACACTTTGCACGCATGAACCTACTCCGGCCCTCTGCAGCCTGGGAAGCAGGCCACTGTCTCCACTGTACAGATGAGAAAGCAGGACCGCAGAGAGGCTCAGAAACTCAGTTTTGAACCTGGATAACAAGCACAGCAGCCTGGATCCAGAGGCCAGGAGCCTAGCTCTGAACCAGGAGGCCGCAGGATTACATTTCAATGTTGAGAAAAAGAAGGAACAGTAAGTTTGTTTTTTTTTTTTGGCCAGGGCCAGGTTTGAACCTGCCCCCTCCGGCATATGGGGCCAGCACCCTACTCCTTTGAGCCACAGGCGCCGCCAAGGACAGTAAGTTTTAATTATTTGTAAATAACCTGTTTCGAAACTAGGAAAAATGTTAGTAATTGTATAATAACAGCAACAATCCTGAGTAATGGGCCTGTCAGAGAATGAATATAGAAACTCAATGGTGTCGCTCTACTCAAACTGACCAGCTAGGAGATGTAATGAAAAGGGTACGTTTCAATGAAAAGGGTGCATTTCAACACAGAGATGACAACAACAAGGAGGGCCAACAATTAAATACCTTTGGAACTTCAGGGATTCTGAAAACACGTGAACACCATGTAGGACTCTTTGGAGAAACACAAAAGAAGACAGGAATGAACGGCAGAACGCATTCGTTACTGGACGGGAGGAGTCGGGATTGATACAATGATGTTTCTCTCTGAACTAATCAGTGAGCATAACGGGATACAATAAAAATAAAAAAAATTTTCTTTTCTGAAAATAGGTAATTTGATTTTAAAGTTTTAAGTGGAAAAACTATATGTGACATTAGTGTCTTAAAGTTTGCAGGGAAAAATGATAAGAGACACTTATCAAAATGTGTTATAGAAGAAAATGCCAGCAATTAGAAGAAGTTTACATTTTAGGCCAGAGAGATAGACCCTTGGGAAAGAATATCCAATTCTAAAACATTCCCGAGTAAGTATGAGCCACGAGGAAGGAATGGACATTGGAGAAATAAGGAGCCGCCCCTGCTGTGGGGAGCAGGGGGCAGGTTAAAACAATCTCCAAACTAAGTACGTTAAACACCAGAATCCCAGCGGCTCTTATATTACCTTTTTTTGATACTGAAAAATACTCATATAAATAAAATGCTTCAATATTAAAGAATGCAGCAGCAGAAGACTTAAAAAAATACACCAATTAATGAAAATATTGTTGGGAAAGGTTTCTCTGAGCAATGAGGGGGTATTACTAACTTCGGCTATACAACAATATATTCTGCATGCCCCCCCAAAACAAAATACCACATCCCACACTGACATCAAATAGTGGTAATTACCTGCTACATATATGGCAAAGGGCTAATTTATATTAAAATCCATTAAAAAAGTTTCAGCACTTCTGGAGAAAGATGAATAGAGGACCTCAGAAGTGAATTTGTCGAAAAATAAACAAAAATGGCATATAAATAGGTTGAAGGACGTTAATTAATTAAAAAAATACATATTAAAGTTCTAATGCAGCACCGTTTTTTAAACATCAGCATGGTCCATTTCTGAAACTTTCATGATCTGCAGGGAAGGTGGGTGTTTAGAGAACCTTGTGTTACTGGCCGTAATGTAAACTGGTAGAAGTACTTTGAAAGGGATTATGGCAAGATTAGGTAATATTTAAGATATACATTACAATATATGTCTGTATTTTGATCCAATAATTTCAATGTTATGAAATTATCTTACTGTAGAATGGTCATGTTTAATGCTAATTTTGAAAATTAGTGACATGGAGCACAGAGCATCCAGCATTTTACGTTGTGTCAGGAGGTACAAGGCTGGTGGCAACGCTGCGTACTGTTAATGCTCCATCTTGCAGATGAGGGAAGAGGGAGGCACCTGGGCTGGATCCCTTGGGTGACGTCAGTGCTTCCATTCAAGCCAGGTCTACTGGTTTCCATGCCATACTGTGCACTTGATTTCAAGATTATCAGGGCATGTCCTGGCAATACGTAGTCAAAGTACCTGTATCAGTTACCTATTATTACACAACAAGCCACCCCAAAACCTAGTGGGGTGTTTTTTCTCACAGTTGGATTGGTGGGTTCACTCCTGCAGCTGCAGCATCTGGAGGCTCCACGTGGTGTGAGGGTCTAAGATGAGCCTACACACATGCCTCGTCTCCATGTGCATTTCTGCTGGACGTCTCTGCGGATGTGGTCTCTCATTACTGAGGGGTCTAACCTTGGCTCCTTAATATGTCACAGGTAAGTTCCAGGAAGGCAAGTCCTAAAACACAAGTACTCACAGCCTCTGCCATTTGCTGAATTGCCATTGCCCAGACTAAATCAGACAGTCAAATCCAGAGTCATCAGAGAAGGAGTTACAGTAGGTAGTGATGGTAAGGCACGCTTCCTCGGAAGCTGTTAGGGTACCACCCACCATAGGTCTATGCATAGGGCACAGGCAGCAGATGACGTTTTAAATAAATAGCTCAGGACAAAGGTCATTGCACACCTTCTGGGCAAAGGGCACATCTATAACTTTGACTTAATGTTTACAAAAGCAAATTATGTAACCAAAATGTATGTACCCGCATCCTAGACTGAAATAAACTTTCTTAAAGAAAAGAAAAAAAAAAAAAAAAAAAAAAGACAAAGCTCAGCAAACCATGGCGCCTGTTTATTTAAAAAAAAAAAAAAAGTTTTATTGCACCATACTCATGCGCATTTGTTTAAGTATTTTCTGTGGAGGTTTTTGCAACACAACTGCAGAACTGAGCAATTGCAAGAGAGGCCATTTGTATGGCAGTGACTAAGGTATTGATTATCTGGCCCTTTACAGAGGAGGCAGGTGCCCCCAAGAGTCAGGGGCATTCCCTCCCGCCATCACAGAGTTCTACACCAACTTTTCATGCTTGACCAACTCATTTCTGCCATTAAACTACTCTGTTATTAAAATACTCTTCGACCTCCCTTTCCTGCAAGCACCGTAACTCCTTGTTTTTCAATTCATGAGCACGATTGTTTTTTTTGTTTGTTTGTTTTTTGTTTTTCTTTTTAATATGAAACGCTTCACGAATTTGCGTGTCATCCCCCGTGTCATGCTCAGGGGCCATGCTAATCTTCTCTGTATCGTTCCAATTTTAGTATATGTGCTGCCGAAGCAAGCACAGCACTATTGTTTTTTTAATGTCATTACATCTTTATATCTGTAATCTTAAAGCTTTGCTAAATGTAAGTTACAGTCACTGCCATTGGCACCAAGAATTATGCGATCACTTCACAAGAAGGACGCTTCCAGGAATTCCCATGGTGCTGTTCTTCACGTTGTAATTCTGAAGGGAACTTTTAACTTTGCAGCGACAGACAAACACAAAGGGAGAGCACTTGGCAGATTCATTTTGCAGCTTTGCATCAGGCTCCCTCGAAATAGCAATAGAGCTTTGGCAAATAAATTGCTTTCTCTCAATTTTGCTCTGGGCCCTACTGGACAAGACTCATTCAGAGGAGAGTTTATCAAAAGCTCCTGGGGACTAGAATCTTCCCTGTGCTCTCCTGGCATAGTTTCATGGCAATATAGTGACTGGAAACCATAAAAATGCAGAAGTCATTTGTCTTTTTATGGCAATGGCTTATTCTGCTATCATATTCCTTGTTAAATCAACAGCTCAATAAAACACACACCATCCCATTCATGATTTAGTAAGAATTAATGTTTGCTTGTCAGCTGCATCCCCCGCCCAATCTTTTAACCTAATCATGCCCTTTTCTTTTAAATCATCTTTTTTTGCTGCTGTTGTTCCATCTACCCAGAATGCTATCCTCTTTTTGGCCACCTTACAAATACTAACTCACGTCTGGTCCTGCCATACTTTCCCTCTGAATCTCTTTTCGGTTGTCTATGCAGTTTCCTGCAGAGAAGACAGTCTGGGATTACGCCCCACCATGGACATTTATTTGCATTTGATCTTGGGAAAACCTCTGGTCCTCAATTTTCTATCTAAAAATTAGGAAAAATACTGCCTGTCTTACAAGGCTATGGAGTAAAAAGATTATGTTCAAAATGACGACAGCAACAAAAAGACGCATAAACTAGAGTTCATAAAGGTGAGTTCTTAGCTCGCTCTCTCTTTTTTATTTCTGTATATTCATATCATTTCCCCATAGCCTACTTTAGCAAACAGCTTTTTGAATGCTATAGTTCTGTATTAATACAGGTCTTCGCATGTCCTCAGACGGTGGATGTCGTGAAGCGATAGACTGCTGTTGGGTTTACTCTTCCAAAAGGAATGCTGCACACACCACAGTGCATGTGGAGGGAAGAAGGAAGGATTTAGGAAAGGAAGGAAGGTGGTGTCAGCTTGGGAAGATGGAGTATGTTGATTATTAATGTAGCTGCTCATGAAAATCTTGCCTCTGTTGAGACAGAACAGTTGGCAAAGGAAACTCTAGATCTGATCAATATTTTAAAGGGATAGATGAATAATTCTGAAGAAACTTTTAAATGACTTCCCAACCTTCCTGAAATTCTAGGGCTTAATCATTTATTTTAAAAGCTCTCTTCTCCTGCCATAGTTCAGTGCTTTAAAAAATATATTTGGTGGGGAAGATGGAATAACTATTCAACTGATTGGCAGCTGAGATGGAAGAGCCATTCTCATTCAGTACAGAATGCTGCAGGAAAAAAGGCCAGGAGGGGGAGACCTGGTCTTTAAAATGCAACCTGTCTTCTGCTTGAATTTCCTCCCTAGGCCCCATCTCAACAGCCCTTCCACAGCGAGCCACCCTCGGGGCTTGCCAAGAAGTGACAAGCATGGATTACTCAAAATATTGGCACCGGGTCGGTTCCCTTTGGAGGGGCCTGTGGTGTCTCTGGTTAGCGTCCTCTTCCCTGAGTGTGAGCACAAGTTGTTTTGGTGCCTCTGCTCATGAGGGAGGCTGTGTCTGGCTCACAGAAGCAGGCGGTGTGTGTTCTCTCTTGCTTGGCCCAGTAGTTTCTTCCTCTTTACTGTTCGTCCTGTCTGCTTTATCCCTGTCCTTCCTTCTGCCATCTTTCTCCATTCAGGCACTGGCCAAGCCTCACCAGGGATCACCACCACCAGCACCCCATGTGGGAGAGCTCCTTCTCTCGCAGAGTCCATCCAGTGTTCTCCACCAGGCTGGACCTGTGTCTCATGATAGCCACTCTGGACTGCACTCAGCATCGACACAGTGACCGTACCATCTGTTGTCCAAGCTGGGTCACCTTTAAGATCAATACATAATACACATGTCGTGACGGCGTATAAGACTAGCCTGTCCGAGTGAAGCCAAGTCTGTTCGCGCTTGCCCAACTTTACAGATCAGCCACCTCTAAGGCCCCCGTTCTCCACTCTGACCAGCCGGATGCCCCGTCCTTCATCTTCTAGGCAGCTGAACAGTGGGCGAGGATTCTCCACACCTAAGAATGTCCACCCAGATACAAAATGCATCCAGCAAGTCCTAGTTAGAAAAGCAGAATCTACACGCATTCCTAACAGAGGACATTAAATACCAGGAATTGAACATCTGGGGGACAAACTCCCAAGGAGCACAGAAGGTGGCACCACGATCTGGAAATTGGGTGGGCTGCTGCCACTTTCCCAGACGGCTTTGCCACAGGACACTGTGATCAAGATGAGGCTCCTGAGGGGTTCTAAAATTACAGAGGACAGAGGACCTGCCAGAGATGACACCTGGGGAAAAAGAGAGTGGGTGTGAACTCCGTCTTCTCCATCCCTGTGCCCTGCAGTCGGCCATCGGCTGCTCTTCCAGTGGGGGAACTGTAAGGATCTCTGATGTCCAGGAGCCTGTGAAACGCCACCTGTCAGGGTCAGCTGGGCAACTGAGAGAGGAGCAGGAAGAGTGACAAATTTCCCAACAGGCAGGTGGCTGGAACCTAACAGGATAATTGGATCAAATCTACATGTATGTGTACTGCTTCTGTAGATTATATAGGAGACACGTGAACAGCACCCCACACTTCTCGACACTTCTACTGACCACCATGAATTTAATTTTAGGTAATGTGTCTGAGTCAATTCACTTGCAAATATTAAATTAAAAACGTAGTTGCTCTTTGTATCCAATGCATGGCAATTAAAATATACAATCTCAAGGCTACACGAATAATGAAATAAAGTTCTCAACAAGGAATATTGATTTGAGAGTCTGTCAGGAGGTTCACCTCTGAGGACAGCTAGCTCCTCAGAAGAGACATCCGGGGAGACTAAATTCTACCGTCCAAGAGTTCATGGATCCTCAGTCACCACAAGGCAAAGCTGTACTTCTGTTCCATGACAACACTTTGGTGAATTTTAAATCTTTGGAAGTTTTGTTTTAAGGATATATAGTAATGGTCATATGTGCTAAATGCAATGACTTCAGGGTCAGAAAGTCCTGGATTTGTGTTCCTAAATTCTTCAATTACTAGCAGCTTGACCTTAGGCAAGTTTTACCAATCCATATTAATATTACCTACCACAAAACATTCTTATGCCAAAATAACATTCCGAGAAGGCCCAGCACAATCAGATCTGTAACTGTCAGCTGCTATTATTATTTTCTTTATTATTTTTAGGGATTCTTTCGTTAGTGGAAGTTGGCTATCCCCAAATCTGCTGAAATTGCTGTTTACACTAAATCTGTGAAGGTGAGAAGGAGGGCGAAATAAAGGCTGGCAAAAACAGACAGCCGGGCATCTGAGCAAGCTGAAACTGAACCCTAAGGAGAAATATTACTTTAAAAAATGATTACCAATCTCAAAAATATTCTTTAGCTTTTGAATTACAGAAAGCAATGAGATGGAAAATGTCAAATCATTTAAGGAGTTCAAGACCAGCCCAAGCAAGAGTGAGACCCTAGCTCTACTAAACATAGAAAAACTACCCAGTTGTTTTGGTAAGCACCTGTTGTCCCAGGTACTGGGGACTAAAGCAGGAGGATCGCTTGAGCCCAGGAGTCTGAGATTGCTATGAGCTATGATGTCATGGCATTCTAGCCTGGGCAACAGAGTGGAAATTCTGCCTCAAGGAAAAAAAATTCAAGTAAAGTTGCCATACGTTCCAGCAATCTCACTTCTGTGCATATATCCAAAATAATTGACAACTGGGTCTTAGATCTGTACACATATATTTATATGTTTACAAATACATTATTCACAATATCCAAGAGGCGGGAGCAGAGCAAGTGTTCGTCTGTGGAAAGATGGATAAACGAAACCTTGCATACGTGTTCAAGGGAAGGAAATCCTGATGCATGCCAAGATGCAGACGCGCCTTCAGGGCCTCATGCTGAGATAAGCCAGTCGCAAGAAGATAAATCCTGTGCGATTCCACTTATATGAGGCATCTAGTCAAATGTATAAAGAAAGGACTGCGGAATAGTGGCTGCCAGTGGCCAAGTACAATGAGAAAGAAGTAGGGAGTTGTTTCCAGAGCCTGAGGTTTCAGATTTGCAAGAAGAAAAAATTCTGAAGATTGGTTGTACAACTGCATAAATATAGTTAGCGATACCAAACTATACACTTCACTTAGTGGTTAAGATGATACAGTTTATCTTATGTGTATTTTACCACAATATAAAAAAAAAAAAAGCAAAATGAGGAAAAAAATAAAACCACATACTATGAGAAGATATTAACTGTATAATTCTGACAAAGGACTTCTACTGACTACCACTGGATTATCTAGGAAATTGATATGAACAAAAAAACAAAAAAATAAAAAGACAACCCAATAGAAATGGCCAATCTTCAAAACGCACTTCATTATAAAAGGGACAGAAAGGTCCAATAAGCACATGAATGTTCCCGACAGAGTCAACGGAAAAATGCAAATTTAAACCCAAATGGGATACTATTTCACACCTATGAGAAGGCTGGCAAGGATGTGGAGCAAATTTTGTTTTACTCATGCTGTTTCAAGGCCCACTCAGAGACATGGCATGCTGTTCTTTGCTCTAAATTTGGAAGATGAAAATTTAATCTGATGGAAATCTTTTATCAGATTAAAGCATCAGCTCATTTTGGCTTTCTACCTTGACTCTGGCAACACTTTCAAGGCTAAATTGATCTCATTCTCTCCCCAGTCCCTGCAGGTTTGATAATTAACTGCTTTTGCACAACTGTCTGGATGACTCAGCAGCCTCCCTCTCTCTATAAGATGCATTACCCTCAGATGCCCCCGGGATGAATGGGAAGGCTTTATTTGACAGTTGGAGGGCTGCAGTCAGTCCTGTTTCCTTACATCCATGGAAAAGCAGAAGAGAATTAGGATCAGGGCAGACCTATGGATTTGAACACATAACTGATCTGCGTATGTTACACTGAACTCAGATATAGGTAAAAACAGACATGAGAACTCTGGTAGGGACCTCAAGTCCATGAGAGGCATTTCTGCTGAGTATCAGAGAAGTTTAAATGCTTTTACTGAGCTCGCCCAGCTCTTAAGTCTTTGAGCTGAGATTTAAACACTGTCTTACTTTGTTTTGTGTTGTGACAAAGGGAAACCTGAGGCTGTGCAATTTATAAAGAAAAGAAGCTTGTTTGGCCCACGGTTTTTCAGGGCATATTAGAAGATGCCTTCACTGTGGCAGAAAGTGACTGGGGAGCAGCCGTGTCATGTGGTGAGGGGCGGGCAGGGATTGAGGAGGGCGAGTCCCAGCCGTTTCTAAATAACCAGCTCCCTTGTGAACTCATAGATGAAAACTCGTTTGCTGTTGAGGGGAGAGCATGAAGCTGTTCATGGGACATCTGTCCCCATGACCAAATAATCTCCCATCAGGCCCTACCTCTCACGCTGGGAACCAAGATTTGGAAGGGACAACATCCAAACAACCACAGTTTCCTCTGACTTCCCTACTGCTGAGTTTTGTTTTATAGTCTGAGGCTTATTACTGAGTACCGTGAATGACCGAGGTAACAAATTGGAGCAAAGTTGAGCCACAGGCCAGAGATAGATAGAGACTGTCAGAAACCCAACAATCCCAACTCCGGGAAACGATGAGAAGGGAAGAAGAGCAGGTGTATAGGAACCCCGTGGGCCTTTGAAGGAGGCAGGATGTCTCTGCCAGTGTCACTCACGTGATGCACATAGGTGGGTCCTAATTCTTCCACATCCAAGCCAACACTTGACTATTTCTGCTTTTTAACAGCCGTCCAAGGGGGTGTGAAGTCATATTCCACTGCGGTTTTGATTTGCATTTTCTTAATAGTTTTTCATATGTTTGTTAACCAATGTACATCTTTGGAGAAATTTCTAGTCAAGTGCTTTGCCCATTTTTGATTGTTTCTTGTTTTTTAATTGTAAATGTTCTTTACAATATGTAATTCTGGATATTAGATTTTTATCAGATATATAATTTGCAAAAATTTTCACTAGTCCGCCAGGTTATATTTTTAATTTCTTGATAATGTTCTTTGATGCACAAAAGTCTCCAATTTTGACAAAGTACAAGTAATCTGTTTTTTTAAATTTTGTTGCTGATGCTGTTGGTGTCATAAGAATATGGCACCAAATTCAAGATCATGAAAACTTGCCTCTATGCGTTCTTCTAAAAGTATTACAGTTTTAATTCCTTTATTTAGGTTTTTGGTTCATTTAATCCCCCCCCCCCCCCAATTTTGTATATGGTATGAGAAAGCTGCTCAAGTTCTGTTTTTTTGTTTTTTTATTTCTTTGCAGTTTTTGGCCAGGGTTGGGTTTGAATCCACCACCTCTGGTATATGGGGCTGGCGCCCTACTCCTTTGAGCCACAGGCACTGCCCCCAAGTTTTTTTGTTGTTGTTTTGTTTGTTTTTGGCATAGAGATGTCTAATTTTCCCAGTACCATGTGTGGGAGACACCACTTTTACTCCTCACGGTGCATGATCTTGTCATTCTTGAAAAAGCAATTGACCACAGACACGGTTTAATTCTGAACTCTGCATTATATTACATTTGTCTGTTGGTTTACCTTGTGCCAGTATCAAACTGTTTTGGTTAGTGTGGTTGTGTAGTAAGTTTTGAAATCAGTCTGTGTGTATTCCCCCACTTTGTTCATTTATCTCAGTGTTGTGTTGGCTATTATTTCATAATTCCCTATGCGTCTGAGAGTCAACTTTCCATGTTTGCAACAAAGGGCTGTTGATAGAGATTTTGAGGAATCTGCAGAAAGCTCTAACTTACACTGACATTTTAGCAATGTTAAGACCTCCATCCCATAAACATGGGGTGTCTTTCCTTTTATAATATTTAGGCCATCTTCAATTTATTTCAATAATGTTTTGTAGTTTTCAGTTTCTAGCCTTTTACCTCACTGGCAAATTTGTTCCTAAGTATTTTATTTTTTTTATACACTACTACTAAGGCAAATGAATTTTTAAAATGTACTTTGTTTGTTGCTGAATGTGCTTATTAATTCTAGTAGATGTTTTTGACAGATTGTTTGGTATTTTGTTGTTTTTCATATGTAGAGTCATGCCATGATGAATAAAGATAACTTTATTTCTTCCTTTCTAATTTGGATGCCCTTTCTTTCTTCTTTCCATCCTTCTCTTCTTTTTCCTCCCTCCCCTCCCTCGCAGCCTCCTTTCTGTCTGTCTTTCAATTGCTTTGGTTAGAACTTAGTACAGTGTTGAACAGTGGGTCAAGCAAACAGCCTTATATTATCATCAACATAGAAGAGAAAAGCTTTCTGTCTGCCACCATGATGTGTCACTATGTATTTTGTTAGCTGTGGATTTTTTTTATAAATGCCCTTTACCATTTTGAGCTAGTTCCATTTATAAGTAGCTTTCTAATTTTCCTTTTATATATATTGTTGGGTTTTGGCAAATCTCCTATCTATGTCAGTTGGGGTTACTATGCCCTGACATCCTATTAACGCAGTGTACAACACTGATTGGTTTTATGTTTGCTTAATGTTGAACCACCCTTGCATACCTGGGATAAATCCGCGTGGCAATGGAATGTCATTTGTTTGTGTTTGCCAATATTTTTTCATTTGTTTTCATATGTCATATTGGTTTATATTTTTCTTGTCTTACAATATTTTATCTGGATTTGTTATTAAAGTAATAATTGCATGATAGAATAAGTTAGGAAGTATTCTATCCTACTTTGTGGAGGAGTTTGGAAAGAATTACTAATACTGTTCTAAAAATCCTTGCTAAAAAAATTCATCAGAGAAACCATTTCGTTCTAGATTTTCTTTGTTGAGGGGTTTTATTACTGATTCAATCTCTTTAGATGCAATAAAGTCTGTTCGGATTTTTATTTCTTATTAAGTCAGTATTGGTGTCTGTGTGTTTTTAGAAAGTGGTTCATTAGATTGAGATTATCTAATTTGTTGAATATATTGTTCAGAGCATTCTCTTACAGAATGAATAAATATTGCAGATGGTAGATCAGCTCCAAAAGAGTTTTCAGTAGCCTTATACCATATCCCTGAATAAGAGAAAGACTTTATAAAGAGATCATCCAATTACCTAAACTTTCCTATGCTTGAGGGATAATTTGGCAAATTTGGCAAAAGTGCTATTTCCCTCTTTGATAAGAAACTTCATTTATTATTCTACCTCTGCATTAAGCTAGGATTTCCAAGTATTGATTGTTATATCACAAAAGTAGCTGGGTCACATTATTTCAGGCCAACACACAACTACTTTCATTCCATAGTGATTTCCTAGTAATTCCCTCCACACCTGGAGATGTTTTCTCTAAGATTCAATCACTTGAGCTACGTTCTCATGTTTTATAAAATTGCTTTAAAAGATGTGTTCCTCTCTGTTATTCAGAGCCTTTTGTCAAGAACTTACAGAATACTTTACCACTGGGTTCAGTTCCAGAAAATAAAAGAATTTTACTTGAAGAAAAATTGTTTTCTCTTTTCAGCAAATTCAAACAACTTATCATCTTTCTTGAATAATATGGTAAAAGCTTTAGGGTCTAATTCATTGCATAAATATTATAATCTGCTCCATGGAGGTGAACAGGTAATGCTGCCCTAAGACTCATTAAATGTGTATCCTGTTTTTTTGTCTTTAAATATGCAAACTTGTAGAAGTAGGTAAATATGAAAGTTGTTAGTGATTGAAGAAGGGACAGCCTAGTCTATCGTGATCATTTTGCAGATGGAGAAACACGTGCAGAGGGAATTGGCTTCATCCAGTTTAAGCTTCAGTCCCTCTTGTTACATTTACATTCTACTTTGCTTTATAAAATAGGGACAACGTGCTGGGAACATACATGGATACACAGAAGGGGAAAAAATGGAACTGTCATTTACCGCATAATAGTAAAGTTTCCAGGGCCTTTACAAAAATCGTCTTCTATTTCTTATTACAAAAATGTGTGAAGTGGAAAACGAAAGTGTATAGGCTGTATCTATCTCTCGAGAAAGGTCACAACGCTGTGTATTCTGAATCATACTTTGAAACTAGGCCCATCTGTATTTAAATGTTAGCTTTTAAAAAATCTGTGTAGTGACTTAAAATAGAAGCACAATGCAGTAATTTTGTTCTATTAATGTAGAATAAAACCTGAAACCAAATGTGACCCCTGCAGACGTGTTTTTTTCTCAGCCCCACTTCTCTCTTAGCGGCTCTGTGACAGAGGTTGTAACTGTTGAGAGAGTTTCCAAAGTCTCCTCATATCGAGGCATTGACAAATCAGCACTAAATTTACTAATGAGACCAACACTAGTCCTCCTCTCCACCTTCTCCCTTTTTATGTTTTGAATCCTAATATACGCAGATATGACGATGTGCAGAGGTGCAGAAACCATGCACAGAGCAAGCTGGGCCTACACACCATGTCTAGATGTGGTAGCCATGGTCTAAATTTATATCGCACTCCAGTTGATGCTGTACCTGGATATATTAAATTAAATTAGAGCAAGGCAAGTTTTGAGGCATTTTCCAGTTGGCTGTGCTTCTACCTTGGATTTTTAGGCTGTGTTCTCTGGATGTGCCAGACTGCAAAACAGCAAGTGTCGTCTGTGCCTGTGCAGTCCTGGGAGATGCAGACTCAGTTGTTGAACTTTCAAAAACGGGAGTACTGGACAGATATGCTGTCCACATCAAACTTTCAGTCACCACCCTCTCTTGCATGGTCTACCACTGTAACCAAGTAACTGACCTTGTTCTTGCCCTGCTACTAAGTGTTATGAACACAGAAAACAGTAATTAAAACAACAACAACAACAACAACAACAACTTATGAGATCCCTACCTGTCCTATGCTTGAAGACATTCAATGGCCTCACATGCCTGGGTCACCTCACCCTGTCTCTTGTGCCATCACCTCCCACTATTACTCCTGGACTTTGAGCTGCTGCCTAGGTATGTCAAGCTTTCCTTATGCTCATTAATGTTCCTTCCTTTTTTTCTGGTTTCTTTCTGACTACTTAGCACCGTGCATTTGAGATTTACCTATGTTGTTGCATGTCTCAGCAGTTTATTTCTTTTCATTACTAGGTAGTGTTTCTTTTTTTGTAGGTGATACTCATGTTTTTACTTATTTGTTTAATAAAAATCACATATATTTATGGTTTAAAAGTTGCCTGTTTTGCTAAAAACATACATGGTCGAATGATAATTATGCCAAAGCCAATTAACACGGTCCATTGCCTCCCCGTTACCTATTGGAGTGAGTGGTGGGGTCACCTGAAATCTGTTCTCTCAGCAAGTGTTCAGGACAGTCCAGGGTTGTCGCCTCTGCCCTTCATGCTGCCCATGGTGCCTCGATCCACATTCCTCCTACCTAACTGCAGCCTGTGCCCTTTGACCAGCAGCTCCCATTTTCGCCACCTCCTCTGGCAATCACTGTTCTACTCTTTTCTTCTGTGCATTTGACTATTTTTAGATTTCACATACAAGTGGAGTCATGCAATTTCTTTCTTACTTAGCATAATTCCCTCTGGTCCATCTACATTGCTGGGAATGGCAGAAGTCTGCCTTCTTCTTTATGGTTGATACGCCATTTGAGCATGCAAAGCGTCTCTTCTTAGCCACTTACGTTGTTTCCATATCTTGACTCTTGCAATTCATACTTTAATAAACAGGGGGTACAAATGGTGTTTTGAAGTACCAATTTCATTTCCTTTGGGTGTATACCCAGGAATGAGTCTTCTAGATAACATTCTAATTCTGCTTTTAATTTTTTGAGGGAACCTTCATGCTATAAGGCCTATTATAGCCCTTTACAAAGGCTGACCCAATTTACATTCCAACCAACCGTGTACAAGGTTGTACGGGTGTTTCCATTTACATCTTGCCAATGCTTCCATAAGATTATTTTAAAACAGAAAATAATCATGTCACTCTTCTGCTCAAATTTTGCAATGGATTCATAGTTCACAGTATAAAATTCAACATTCTTATGCTTTTCATCTCCTTATACTTCATCTCCTTTTAATCCTCATCCCTTCCAAGTCAAAAGGTGGCTCAAATGAAGATGGCATTTATTGAGAGAAGCGATGTCGGAGCACAAGCAGATAAGAGAGGAAAGATGATGGCAGGCGTACAAGGAGAGCTCAGACAGACATGCCTAGGAGACAGGTGCGGTAGAGTTATGGACAGCAGAGTAATGCTGAGGGAGACAGAGAAATAGCCACCAGAGAGTAGACAGTGAGATTTACTAACAGACATAAGGAAACTGAGCCTAAAGAAGACCATATCATGAAATCTCAAAGCTGCAAAAGCTGGCATGGATGTAGAGAAAAGGGGAAACTTCTACACCATTGGTGGGATTGCAATCTAATACAGCCTTTAAGGAAAGAAGTATGGAGAATGCTCAAAAAACTAAACGTGGATGTTCCATTTGATCCTGCAATTCCATTGCTAGGAATCTACCCAGAAGAAAATAAATCATTTTACCACAAGGACATTTGCATTAGAATGTTTATTGCAGCTCAATTCACAATTGCTAAGACATGGAAGCAACCCAACTGCCTAACAACCCAATAATGGATTAGTAAACTGTGGTATATAGAATGCTATCCAGCTGTAAAAAAGATGGAGACTTTACGTTTTTCATATTTACCTGTATGGAGCTGAAACACATTTTTCTCTGCAAAGTATCATAAGAATGGAAATGTAAGTATCCAACATACTCAGTACTAATATGAATCTAATAGAGAAACAACTACTTGCCCATAGGAGAGGAGAGAAAAACATACGTAGATGTAAGTGGTTGGGGGGAGGAGGGAGGGATGAGGTAGGGGAGATGAGGGAGGGACAGTGGCCAGCTCTCACCTGAGGGACACGTTGTGAGGGTGTACAGCACACCTCCACAATAAAGGGATCCACTGTCCCAACTACAACCCAAATTTTACCTCAGAAACAATGTAACCCAATCATTTGTACCTTCATATTCATCTGGATTTAAAAGAATAATAAAAAAATATTAAAAAAAGATTAGACAGTGGGTAATAGGTGCTTGATTAAAAATTTTTGGAAGAATGAAGACAAGCAAGTCCAGAATAGAATCAAGAATAACACATTTAAGGGGCAAAACAGGGGAAGAAGAGGTAACTGTGAAGATAAATTGAGAGATAGGCTGCACACGGTGTCTTACACCTGTAATCCCAGTCCCCTGGGAGGCTGAGGTGAGAAGATCACTCTTGAGGCCCACGTTCAAAGCCAGCCTGGCCAACGTAGCAAGACCCAGTCTCTACAAAGATAAAGGAATATTAGTTGGGTATTTTACTGTGTGCCTGTAGTCTCAGGATGGTTCAAAGTTGCAGTGAACTATTGGCATTCTATCCTGGGTGACAGACCAAAACCCCATTACTTAAAAATTAAAAGGATCCAGATGACAGAGAATAATCCTCCGCACTCTAGATGCTGAGCAGAATATGTTTGAAGAGATTTGATTAAATACTGTGAGTATTTATGTTAAAGTCTGAAAAATTTCCAATACATTTAGAAAAAAAGGAGATAATAGCAACATGAAAAAGAGAGAGTATTAACAGAGTTTACTTAAATAAAGCTTAGCTCTGAGAGGGAGAGAAGAGCTAAGGAGGTTGTGAAAGAGAAATGAAAAGCTGAACGGAAATTCTATTCCTATGAGAGAGAATTTAGTATATTTAACTAAAAAAGGAAAGAGCGAATGAAGAGGGCTACTGAAAGATAGAGAAGAAGGATCCTAAAAGTAACAAAATGAATTCCTAGGAAGTGGGCCATGAAGACCAGCCATGAGCACTGCACAAAATTCACTCTTTCCTCCTGTGGGAAAGAACAGGGAATCCACAGGTGTGCCAGCTGAAAGCTGAGAGAATTCCTTTCTGATATTTCTATTTTTCTCTGTAAATAGAAGAGGTAATGTCTTTCTTTTGAGAATATTGACAGGTACATTGGAGTTGAAAATGATGGGATGAGGGGAAGATTTGTAAACCAAAACTCTCCATGAGAGTAAATCAGTGATAAGGTGCACGGGGGCACTGAAAGTCTGGAAGAATGAGCACATATTATCAATTCCATCCCCTGGAAGCCCTCACTTGTTTCTTCATTGTGAGATACTTTGACCTTAAGTCTCTACTATGCCACGCCTCTTCCACTTCCTGCCTTTAATCTCCTTCCTTTCTCCTTTCTCTCTGACAGCCCACCCCAGGTGAGCAGATCCAGTCCTCTGCTCTTCAACATCTTCTCATCATCATGGAGTCCCTCTTTATTTCATATTTTAAGCATTGGCAACCATTCGCTCATTCATCATTTTTATTATTCCTCTTTCACATAAACTGAAACATCATTATAAAAGGGCGTCCTCTTATCCCTTCTCCCTCATTTTAACTCCAATGCCCAGCACCGGTGTTTGGCATGATGTAAGTGATCAAGCATTTGCCAATCAGTTGAATAAATTAGGTGCTCGGAGGCACGAGCCAAAAAATGCCAACTTCGAAAGATGTAATTATACAAAGTAAAAATAGAGGGAATCAGGACTTAATTTCAAATTTAGAAAATTGAAAGTAAACAAAGTAAAGTTAATATAGGTAAATAAGTATGAAAAGTGAAATTTGCAAGCTGATGTTATGTAAATGAGAAATATATTCATGATCTGAATTTTAGGAAGTTTTAATGAATTAGATGCAATGTTGATGACTTGAATCCACAAAATTGAAAGAAGAGACTGTCAGAAAAGAAATAAGATGGGTATAAAGTAGCTAGTGTGGAGATTTGAATATCACAAGCAAATAAAATGTACAACTCTGTGCTGCTAAGTTTGAAAATCCCACTGAAAATGATCTTTTCCTTTTCCTGTCAGAAGATATAAATTGCCCAAAATATCTCAATACCAAGCGGGAAAGATGAATAGACAAATAATTATGAAAAAAGGTATAAACATTTTCAAAGATTTTCTTCTTAAAAATGCTCTATGGGACTCCCAGGCAAAGCAGAGAACTGGATACCATCAATTTATTCTTCGTCAGATTTCCCAATTGCTCATTGAAATGAATAATGAAATATAAAAGCGGTCAGAAACCTGAACCAATACTGTAGCCTAGTAAATAATTCTCTTCAAATTATTAAAACAGATTTTTAAAAGTATAATGAAGAGGAAATATGAGAGAATAAAGGTCCTGGCAAAAAACCTCCAACTGGAAAGGGCAGTGTATTGGCCATTAGAATAGATACTGGAGGACCCTTATTGTTCCCCAGAAATAACACAGGGGAAGGCTGAGGGCAAGACAAAAGAGTTGGGTACATATTCTGATACCATCACCTGTACTGAGAAGGACTCTTGGGGCCATAGTGCTGAGGCCACTTTGATAACAGATTTTCTTAGGAGCATCCCCACCAGTTCCGGTTGGAGTGGGGAGCCCTTACTTGGCACTGTCTTGGCTGGCTGCTGATAAGACTAGTCACACCAGGCAAATGGTAAAGTCATACCAATTCCTGGCAGCTCCCCTGAGCAAAGGAAATACTTGAAAGAAGAGCCTGAGGTCTGTGTACCAACTTGCCTCCACCTCTTCCTTTCCCATCCAAATTCAACTTTACTTCCAAACTTCACAACCAGTTACGTGAAATATTTGAAAAAGGATATATTTTATTTCTTTCCTGTTCCCTTTCCCTCCTTTCCCTTCCCTTACCCCTTCCCCTCCTTTCTTTCTTTTTTCAGAGATAGGATCTCACTCTGTCACCCAGGCTGGAATGCACAGGCATGATCATAGCTCTCTGCACACTTGAACTCCTAGGATCAAGGGATCCTCCTTCCTCAGACTCCTGAGTAGCTGCACCTAAAGGTGCATGCCACCTCATCCACCTAATTTTTTTTAGAAAAAATGTTGTTTTTGTGGAGGTGGTGTCTGGTCATGTTTCCCAAGCTGGTTTCAAACTCCCAGCTTCATGTGATCCTCTTGCCTCAGTCTCTCCAAGTGCTGGGTTACAGGTGCGAGCGGTTGCACCCAGTCATAGGTCAGTCAATTAATCATGACCTTTCTCCCTATATTATTCTATAATCTTTAGATACAAGAACTTTATTGTGAGAACTCTTTCAGTCATTAGTATGGAAACCCAGTGAAAATTATCTTAATGCAAAAATGAATCATGTATTTGGGATGTAACCGAAAAGATCACAGTCAGGTTTGGTGTTAGTAGCAAAGCTGGGGGGAAGTGGGAAGAGAATGGGAGGTGAAATAACAGTGCCAAGGCTCCCCATTTATTCTTCATCCCTGTGTATTATATCTTCTGCCTTTTACCTTCTGTGGACAGATTTCTCCATACAGCTAGGGAAAGTGACTGCAAGAAATCCCAGGTAAGGTTATGATCTTCTTAAACGGTATAATTGTCCCTGGCATCTATGACAGTGGGTTAAAGATCCATCCCGCACACATTAGTCTGGAATGTGTGGAATGGAAGGAATGCTCTTATCATTAGTTTTAGTCAAGTTTCTGGCCTCACCACAGAGCTGAGAGAAGAGGGATGGATTAAAGCTTCCCTCAACAAAACACAGTGAAGCCTCTCCCAGGAAGGATAAGTTGTGCTATTAGCAGGAAGAAGACAGGACAGTGTGTGGAGAGTAAATAGACATCCTTATCATTTTTGACACAACTCAATGATATCATTTTGGAGATAACCCAATTATTTGCAAAAGAAAGCATAAATGTAACTGTGCATTTACAACATAATAGAGAAAAATACACAAATACATTTAAGATACAAGAACAATAATGCTCTTCCAAGAGAGATGTTCTGAAAAGCAAAATAAACAGAAAAAAACTATAACAGTTTATAATTCAGCAAGATGAAAATAGCATATTATTTTTGGAAGTAACTTCAAATTTAGATTGTTATTACAATCCTGCACCTATACCCACCATTGTTAAATTCTACATAACAAGTAGAATGTAGTCACCATCTCTGGAGCAGAACTCGGGGACTGGGAAGGTTGTACTTCAGTGGTCACCTGAAAAGGTCTCAGATTCAGCTCTTCCCTGAAGGGACTAGAGGAAACTGTGGAAGATTCTATGGGTTAGAATGCTCAACTTTGCCAAAATATATAAACATTCTCATAATTCAAATGCTATCTTGGAGAAGAACAGATGGTTAGTGACTTGAATGATTTGTGACTTTACCTAAAGACTCAGTAATTATATATCACACTATATTTATTAGCTGGAAAGAAGATTCAATTTTTTTGTTTGTTTGCAGTTTTGGGCTGGGGCCAGCTTTGAACCCACCACCTCCAGCATACGGGGCCAACGCCCTACTCCTTTGAGTCACAGGTGCCGTCCAGAAGATTCAACTTTTTTTTCTCCTTGGTTACCAGCAGTTGAAGGCTTATGAAGATATTCAGATCCTTTGCAGAATATGAAGAAGCTATGTTTTCTGTGCTCATCTGTATTATAATGTGCAACAGCCTATGTCTTTTTTACTCATTTATGAAATTAAAAGAAATGATTATAAAGAAGGAATAGTATAAAATTAGGAAACATTGAATGGAAAAAAAACATTTTTGGTCAAAATGATTTTAAACTCATGAAACATTAAAAGTGTTTCAGTGGGTAGTGAAAGAATTGAGTGGTAACTGAATAGTTAAGAACCCAGAAGTAGTAAGAGAAAAGATGAGAAATTATCTCAGAATTATAAGAATGAATTAGAAAAACAAAAACTAATAAAAGATAAAAACATGAATCTGAATATAAGTTATAGAAAGTTTCATCAACAATCATGAAAGAGTACTCAAACATTAGAAGAAATAAATGATGGTAACAATAGACAGGGAAGGCATTTAATTGTAAGTGAATTCAAATCTATGCTAATAAATTTTAAAAATGTCAAGAAAATGAATAATTTTCATCAAGATATTAATTACGCAAATTAACCCAAGAAAGTAGACAATTTGAATAGATCAATGAAAAAGAGACAATTTAAGACTATCAAATACCACCTTAAAATATGTGTGCAGGAGCTAGTATTTTACAGGGAAGTGCTTTAAAACTTTCAAAATTCAAACTTATTTACATGTGACACAAACTGCTTCTGATGATACTAAAAAGGGAGAGGGCTTGCAAGTACATTTTTGAACCTAATTCAATTACTGTAGTTTACCTGATAAGACAACATTTTTAAAAAGCTCTACTGTTAGGGAGCATCCGTGGCTCAAAGGAGTAGGGCACCAGCCCCATATGCTGGAGGTGGCAGGTTCAAACTCAGCCTCGGGCCAAAAACCACACACACACAAAACAAAAAAAAAAAAAAAAAAAGGCTCTACTATTATCTACAACTTTAAATGGAGACACTTAGATAAATACTAGCAAAATACCAAGGGTAGTATATTATTAAAATAACCTCCTATGCCCTAGCTTAGTAGGACATACAGGAATAAAGTCATAATTAACATTAGGGATTCATTAACTTAATAAATCCTATCATGAGCTGAATTAGAAAAAACTCAGATAATATTCATTTAGAAAGTTTCTGAAATGGTTCTTGTAATAGTGCCATCCATCCTATAATTTATAATAATGATCCATAGCAATCCATAATAAAAAATGATTAGTGAGTCACTAAGAAATGTGACAGAAGCAAGATTTCTATTTGTAATGCAGAGGGAAGAAAAATAATTTCATGAATTTAGAACTTTACAGCTTAAATTTAAATGCCTGGGATTTGAAATCACAGATACTTACATATAACCTGCCCCTGGCACTTACCCTTGGATGTCTCTGGGCTTCTACTAACCCTCTGGGTGACTTATGTCAGCCTTATCTCTTTCTCAGCATTATTGTGAGATGTGCTAATCTTGGCTGTGTGTAAGCAACTAGATGTTTGTGTATTGAAGCATGTAAGCTTCATAGTATTATATCAAGGAACTCAAGGCATAGGTTTGAGCTTCATGTGAATTTGTTATTATTGTTATTATTGTTGTTCCACACATTTTCTGAAAATTATTCTGGTTAAGAACTAAGGAACAGCATTTGAATTTATTGACTTGATGTTTTAAATAAAATGGGGATAACATTTCAGAACAAGCTTCAAAGTTGTACTGCTAGGAACAAAAATACTTATGGTGGTCTCAAGCCATGTTTGGAATAAGGAAAGGTTTGAGAAGTAAAAGACAGACTGAAACAGGGAGCATTCCAAGCATTCTCATTGTACTCTGCTTTATACTGAACTCTAACATGGGTCATCTCTGCTGACCACCACAGTGACTCAATTTGATAGGCAGGATAGGCATTTTCTTTTGAGACAGATTCTCACTATGTTGCCCTAGGAAGATAGGCATTTTTAGACGTGGATTTTAGCTGAGGAAATTGAGAAAGAGAGAAAGTAAGTGACTGCTCTGAGATAGCACAGCCAGTGAGTGAGAACAGGAGTGACACCCTGGTCCTTGTCTACTTCTGAGAATCAGCTCCAGCTTGGATGGGTGTTGATGGCCAAGCCATTACATTACTTTGCAGAAGTCACCACCACACATTAATTGGGTGCAGACTGTCATTTATAGTGGTGGACAGGGATTCCCTCACTTCCATTTATAGTGGTGGAGAAGGATCCCGTCACTTTCTCAATGTAATTGCTCTGCCTTCCTCATAAAGCACAATGTAAAAATGCAATCCGTTTTTTTACTCTCAACCCGCATTAAATCTGGCCCTGAATTCTGTCTGCTTTATAGGCTGTGTGTTCAAGTCTCCCTCCCTCAGGAATTCACCATACTAGGAATTAAGCCATGAACCCCATGAAAGGTATACACACAGGTCAAAAGAAGATTGTGTTGACTTCCCCCAATATGAATGATTTCTGACGTTGTATGCTGAATTATACCCTCCTATAAGATTCTGAAGTAGCCCGCCATCTGTAAGTACCAGCTTATTTTTTACAGAAGGGTTTGTAATGATGCAATTAAGTTAAGATGGGTCAGAGTGCCAGGGTGCCGTAGGGGAGGCCCTGAATCCTATATGACCGGTTGCCTTGTAGAAGAGAAGAGACACACAGAGACACTCGGGGGAAAGCCTGTGTCCATAGAGGCGGAGGCTGGAGTGATACTCAAAAGACTGAGAAATTGCAGTAAGGACCCGGCAGGAACTGAGAGAGGAATACTGGCAGACTTTCCCCTGGAGAGTTGAGAGAGAGCTCGGCCCTGACTGCCCCACTCAGGCCTCCAGACTGGAAATTTGTGAGTTACAGCAGTTCTAGGTGACACCTACATGCGGTGTCCCGTCAGATCACCGCCCCATTTTATGGCCGGGTTGCAGAACGTCCACATTGAATTCTCGCGGGGTCCACGCTTAGCTTCTCTGCCCGGGCGGAAGCGCCCTGTTCCCCGGTGCCAGTCAAGTTCAGCTTCACTGGCACATCCATCCCTGTCACAGAGTGCCTTGGGGAGGCAAGCACTCGCTCTTGGTCCTGAAGGTGGAAGGTTCCTCCACAGAACCCTCCATAGAACCAGGGGGGCCTCCTGAGTCTACTACATGATCCATCCAGAGATAACGCCACAGCTCCACCTGTGACAGGGAGAGGCTGGCTGCGGCGATGTGGCTGAGGAGACGCGTGTCATTCCACAGAGTTGACTCCTACTCCAAGAGTGAAACAAAACAAAAGTTACACGAATAACCTCATCTCTTCCGTTTACCCCGATTCAACTTGATCGGATTCCCTTTCCTGGAGCTCGAGTCGGCCCGGGGCTCTTCACTGAGGGCAGTAGGGAAAGGAAGCGAAATGCCGGCGATCGAGCACTGCCCGAGGACTGACAGACTGTGAAAAAGCCGTGGCTGTATCACTGAACAATCGCAAAAACAGACGCAGAAAAAAGAAATAACGCAGGAAATATTCACAAACGACTTGGTCATGGCAGGTGCTTGCTCTTGCCGTTCCTCCCTGCCGACGCTGTAGGTCCGAACTCTTACACGCCATTCCCAACCCAGACAGCCTGGCTCGAGGCTCCACCTCAAGTTCGCGCGTCCTCCTCGCGCATGCGCCTCCCGTAGCCTGACGCGCATGCTCAGTCAGTGCGCGCTGCTCGGGTTGGCTGTTGTCGCTGTAGGCACCTGCTGCGCCTGGTAATAGTCTGTCACCCGCATCCTTTATGGCCCAGATGCCACTTTCCCCCTCTCCCCAGTCCATGTTAGCAAGTTATTTCTCTGTTTGTTGCTAGCACCTGCAGGAATTTCAAAGTATTTTCCATATAATAATTCAAAAGACATTGCCTCCAAAATTAGCTGCACTAAAACAAGAGAACTCAAAGCATGTTTATAACCTAGTCAACAATATTTGTGTGCCATTTTATAGTTTGTAAACAGCTTTCACGTGTTGCTTCATTTGGTTCTCAGAGCAACCTGCTCTCATTTATTCCCATATCACAGATGAAGAAATTGAAATTGAACGCTATCGGGGAGCCTTTCTCAAGGTCAGTGAGGTGAAACTAAGACTTCAGCTTGTGTCTTTATGCCTCAAAGCCTTTGTACTGGGTGATTTCCACTACACGCCCTGTCGTTCTGCTAAACACAGAGGGCTACAATTTACTACCCAGTTCAATGATTGAAAGACTATTCTTATCTTTTTTAAAAGGTTAGAGGCTGTAGTGTTGGTATGAGGATTTGGACGAGAGAAAGACAGGGTAATCGACAGTTACTGCAGAGATGGGTGGAGAAATGCATTGCAGACAGTCCTATGGACAGTCATGACCTTCAGCTGAGGCACAGCCGTCACTGTGATGTCAGAGTTACTCAGTGGAAATAACAGTAATCAAATGCAACACACAGAATCATCGCGAGCACAAGCTGACGCATGAGTTAAGAATGGGAGCCGTTTGCCCACCTGCCACACAGAGGCTGCAGCTGGGGCAAAGAGTGATTTATGGGTGAGTCCCAGAATATTCCATTCTTTCTTTTTAAAAAATACATAAGTTTTTGTTTCCCAGATTCTTTATTTTGAATTGTGCTAAAAAAATAATCTTTAACCCACAAATTATTTGAAAATGGCTCTTGCTTCATTAATGCAATAACACTTCATGTTTGTATTGGGGTTCTATCACACAACTTCAGACATTACTGATATTTTATTAAGCCTCTCCATCAATGCTTAAGAAATAAGACAGGTGAGGTACTTGATGTAGGCAGGCAGGTGAACTGTCCAAAATCTCCTGACAGTGTATTAGGCTGTTGGACTTGACTGTTCATCTCTCTATTGAACTCCAGTGGTGAATATTCATCCCTCTATTGAACTCTAATGGTGAATGTTTGTCCTTTCTTTGAACTCTAATGTTTTTCTTACTTGATTAAGCTGCCTCAATATCTTAGTTCTAAAAACACTTGAAACACACAGTTTTTGCCTTTCCATTAAGAGATAATTCCCCAGGACAGAGAAATGACCATGAGGAGTTGGGTGCTTCTTTTCTCTCCTGCAGACTGGAGCATTGAACTTGTGCCCTCATGTGGTGTATCATCTTAGTCTGTGCTTCACACACACACACACACACACACACACACACACACATTTATATATAAAGTCCCATCTTGTTATCTTCTAGGTTTATGCCACACTTTTTCGTCTCTTTGTTCTCAGTTTCAATTTATATTTCACTCTGTTGCAGAGCCCAATGTGATTTTATATTTCAAAGTACATTAAAATCAGTCTGGTAGACCAATGTTTCCAAAGATATGCTATAAGAAAAAGAAATTAATTCGTTCACCCATCCAACACAGCTGAATCCTAATTGTACTTGTGGCAGTGAGGGGGAGGTGGTGGAAACTCCGTCTGTCCTCTGAAGAGTCCCGTTATTGGCCAGTATGGGATTGGTTCACACTCATGAAGAGCCATGGTGCAGCTACAGCTCAACCATGGAAGGGCCACGGTGTTTCTGTGGCACTGGCTGAGCACTGGGTACTGGGGCTGGTCAGTGAAGCGGATGTCCACATGCACATGTTAATCATGCTCTAGACAGAGGAAGCAATGTGGGGAAAGATAAGCTGGAAAGGATGGAGCGTAAACAGAATACGGAAAACCCTGCTGAACTGGACCACCAGGTTCAGGGGTGGCAGCAGCAGAAAGTATGTCTGAGAAGGTTGGAACGTACCTGAATTCTGAAGGAAACTGAACGCCTGCTTAAGATATGGCCATTTATCAGCCACAGAGAGCTGGGGGAGGTTTGTGAGCAGGAAACTGCGGTAATTGTCAATGACCCAAAGTTAAATATTCTATTTTCAGAATTGTTTATTGTCAAATAGAGAATGTGCATTGCATGAAGGGGACTCCAAATCCAGGGTTCCTTCTAGGGACCCAATAGGTTGATTCTAATAAACACTTCTATTTATATAAGGGATAAGGTGATGTTCCACTCTCTAGAGAAAAGGAATTTTAAATAGAAGCTCTGCCTTTTTAATTCAAAGCATGGTTTGTTGGTGTAATATGGTAGGACCCATTTTTTTGCACCTTCTGTATTGTCTCACTGCCATTCCTTAGTTAGATCATGAGCTACTTTAGAGCAGAAACATCAGATGTTGTTGTAGCCCCAGCAACGGCCCTGTGCAGGGCATGAGCTCACCAGGTCTTGGGCAGCTATACCACCACTCTGCCCCCCAAAGCCGATTTGGCTCTCCCTCCTTTCCAGCTTATCTTTCCCCACATTGCTTCCTCTGTCTAGAGCATGATTAACATGTGCATGTGGACATCTGCTTCACTGACCGGCCCCAGTACCCAGTGCTCAGCCAGTGCTCAACCAAATCAGAGATCTCTCTGAGCAACTCACTTAGGTTTAAATTAAGGAAAAGAACACTGCAAATATATACCATCTATCAGATTTAAAAGAGTATGATGAAAGAGGTGAATTGGTAATATACCATTTGTGTGCAGAATACAGACAGAATCACACTGTGTGTGTGGAGTGTGTGTTTGTGACTTTGTACTTCACAACTCATGGCCGGGCAGTGGAGTTTAGTTTAGATTGTGTTATTTTTTGTGCTTGTGTTTTCTAATATTTTTTCTCCAGTTGGGCAAATAGTATAGTCCTATTAAAAAAGCAAGTGATACAGAAGAAAAAACTCTGGATTGTCTTGAAAGCTCCTGGGGATTTGAATGAATAACAAATCTTTGACTAGAAAGAGACAAGCTCCAACAAGAGAGGAAGAAAGTTATTTTTATTTTATCTTATTTTATTTTCCCGTGAATGAAGGTGAATCCACGGGGCAGAGAGGGCTCTCAGTATTCTGTGTGGGAAGCAATGAGATGGACTGAGTATATTCCTTATGTAGTTTTCAGTGGTAAGAGCTAGGAAAGAAAACAGATTGTCACAAATATAAATTATTCATTGAAGACGTAGAGTGAAAGAAAGAGAATTTTAGAGTCATCGTTTCTAGTCTCCCTCTGTGGAGGAAAGGTAATTCTCGGTATTGAACAGATTCTCCCCTGAGGAGATAATTGAGTCATCAGGGGTAGATGGGGAACTAATGAAAATTCAGACTCAAGGAAGTTTATTAAAAGCGCTTGAAAACTATGAAATGTTCCATTTAGAGATGGAGGTAGCTAACTTGCCACTTGCTTAATTATAAAAATCATGCAAGATGAACTTGGAAGTGGAGGGTAGGGTAGCTGTAGGCAAGCCAAGGCATTGCCAAGTGAGAGTAAAGATATGGAATATGTAATTAAATTGCAGGAGGGTGGCAGCTGCTGCCAGGCTTCAACTTGTTACAAGGTAAACAAAAGAATAACGCAATAATAAATATAAAAAATTAAAATGTGAAGTTGCTTTTTTGTCCTCACCAAATGGAGTGTCATCTGAAGCAATATCAGATTTTTATTCACTTTTTGATGTTTCTGGTTATATAACTATTTCTTCATTTGGGTTTATAAAGAATTGAGCAGCAGGGTGGTTGAAATGGAACACATTGCAATGTAATTGTTGAAAAATAGAAACAGTTTACAAACTAAAAGACAATTTAACTGGTAAGAGGGGAAAACGTCTTTCTATACTAATGTTATAAGAGATGAAAGTTGATGACTTTCACTGTTCAGTGACAGAGTTTGCAGCAGAAGGGGCAGGCTGTCCTGAAACACTCTCACTGAGGTTCCAGTAATATTAGGCTCTCCTAATTGGTTCTGTGAGGGGCCGGGAGGGTATAAATTTAAATTAAAATATAAACAATATTTGAGGTGTGCCATTGGGTTTAAAGGACAGTATAGAAAAGAAGGATTTTTAAAAATGTTTTTCCAGAAGAGGTGAAAATGCTTACATATATTTAAAACGCAGTTTTTCAGTAGCAATGGCAGCATGATATAATATATAGAGGCTTGGATTTAGAATCAGACAGACTTTGGTTCAAATCCTGATTCTGCTACTTATCAATTGCAGAATGAAAATAAGTTAATCTCTTGCAACCTGTTTCTATAATTTGCAAAAGATAATACTAAGAACACATTTGCAAATAAAAATAGCCTCCCCCCAAAAGCAAAATAGCCATGTCCAGAACCATTCAGAGTTCATTCAATAAATAGGTCAAAAGCCGCTAACTAGATGTTTACGCACAGTCTCATAAGTTCTCCTTTTGCTCTCCCTCATGGATCATAGTTAGAAAAATAAATTAGTCCATATGCACACAAAAAAGAAAAGCCCAGTCTTTTACTAATCAATTTGATTATTACTTTGAATTCAGTTTCAGTTTTCTATTGGGTTTAGTCCTTTTTTTGGCTGGGGCTGGGTTTGAACCCACCACCTCCGGCATATGGGGCCAGCACCTTATTCCTTTGAGCCACAGGCACCACCCCCTGGGTTTAGTCCTTTTTTGCAGGTTGGTTGGTTGGTTGCTTGCTTTTAATGATTCTCCAATTTATCCTGTGGTAATAGGTTTCTTAGATTTTCTTCCTCTTTAGATAACTCTTGTAATCAGAATTTTTTTTTTTTTCCAAGGAAATTGTCCATTTGCTTATGTTTTCACCTTTTTTGGCATATGTTTGATTAAACTAGTTATATAACTTCTTCAATTGCTGTGTTTATTTCCCTATTTTCATTCCTCATGATTTACAACTTTGGATCTTGCTTAGGTTAGTCTACAGGTTTCCTTCAAAGAGGCACTCACTCCACTGCAGCCAACATTCCTGGGCATTTGTCTCTTTTTATTTTATTCTTAATTTCAGATCAATGTGAGGGTATGAACAGCTAGGTTACAATGTTTGCATTTGTTCGGTAGAGCCCTCCCCTTGTAGCTGTGTCCCACACCCAAGAGGTGTGCCGTCTACCCTGACGTTGTGCCTGTTACATGGGAGCCCTCCCATCCCTGGGAGTTTCTTCAGCTACTGGTCCCACCTGGCTTCTGTAGCCTGCTTGTCCCTTGGCCACCTGCTCGGCTGGTCAGAAGTGCTAAAGAATCACATTATCTTTTGAGAGGAGGGTTAAACTAATGATGAAGAGCACTTGGTAGATAATACATGAGATTCTGCGCCCCTTTCTGAGGAGAGGGGGTAACCTCACACTGTGTGCTCTGCACTGTTCTTTAAACTTGTCGCAGTTGCTGAAGTTCTTCTTACCTAATTCACTTTCTTCCCTTCCTTCATTCAGCTCCCTTTCCACGCTTCTACTACGTTTCTCTGCTTCTCTCATAAACTCATTTTATCTGACTCTTTCTCTCAGGATTTATCAGATTCTTCACTGTTAGTAAATTCCAGGGGGGTCATTTTGGTGGCATGCAACAGCATCTACTACAGTCGTCCCCTGATGATTACGTCTTCCAGTCCACTTATTCACTTTCAATTCTATAATACGGTTTCAAATTCTTAAACAATTTGTTGTTTATGTTTCGAAGTCTATCTAAATCAGTGGTTCTCAATCTTCTTAATGTCACAACCTTTAATACAGTTCCTGTGGGTCACGACTGAGAACCGCTGACCTAAATGGAACACTGCATTTTATATTCCATGCACGTTACTTATTATTTAGCATTGTGTTGTTGAGATTTCCCCAGTGTTATTATGTGGAATGTAAGTTATCTTTATTTTCATAGAGGAGTCCATGGAATGCAAAATTTGCCCATAATTTTCTTAATGGGCAGTTAAGTTGCTTCCACTTTATTTATTATTTTTGTGCCATTATACACTGTCTTGCTAGGAATATCTTATAAATGTTTTGCAAAGTGTTTCATGACAGTTTTATTATATGTACGTCTAAATGTCTACCTGGCATATCATATCAGGAAGAGAAGGCTGGGCCATGCTGGAGTAATAGGGGAAAAAATATGAGAATGTTCTGTTCTCCTTTGGTTCTAAAGTCATATCCTATCTATCCCAGGTTGGTTGTGTGGCTCCTCCCATCTCCTTTACTAGCGGGCCCAACAGATGCAGCTGCCCATATATAACATGTTGCCAATCCCATAACAGAGGGAAAACACGACAATTAATGTGATAGCACTTCAAACTTCCACTTGGAACTGACAGCTCCCCTTTCTGTCAATATTCCATTGGCCAAACTTAATCACTGAATTCATGGCCACCAAGGGTGACATCCTTCCTTTGGGAGCATTCTGATTTGCATTTCTGCATTAATAGAGTGCTATAGAATGTTTTAATTTTCATAATATGTGTGTTTTGTTTTTCCCCTCATTTTCTCTTTTCTGTTGTTATTTCAATATTATGTTTATACAAACTGTCAATTTATAAAAACTGTCAATTTTTGCTCACAACTGACAATTTTGTGTTAGTCAATTTTTTCCTTAAAGAGTATGCTTAATATTTTTTTAAAAATGTTATAATTTCTCAAATGCTCTAGAATTTTTTAATTTACTGTGATTTAATTCATTAATAATTCCCACTGTCTGTTGTGCCTGAGCGCACATATGTGTGTTTTTAAAAGTGTTGTCTTTCTCAAAAATAGCTAGTCAGTGTGATGTGTTGATTACACTTTCTGAAGGGTCACCCACTGCAAAACAACTCATTCCAATGAAATTTAAAACATTTAAAATGAACCACACACCAACAAAAGAAAATAATAGAAGAGCAAACATAAAAGTGAGTTGCAGGCTTGGTGCCTGTGGCTCAAGTGGCTAAGGCACCAGCCACATACACCTGAGCTGGCGGGTTTGAATCCAGCCTGGGCCCACCAAACAACAATGACGGCTGCAACCAAAAAATAGCCAGATGTTGTGGTGGGCACCTGTAGTCCCAGCTACTTGGGAGGCAGAGACAGGAGACTTGCCTGAGCCCAGGAGTTTGAGGTTGCTGTGAGCTATGATGTCACAGCACTCTACCCAGGGGGACAGCTTGAGGCTCTGTCTCAAAAAAAAAAAAAAAAAAGTGTTGCAATCAGAGTGAGAAAGAATGAATTACCCTGATGGCAAATGACAATTGTAGCATTTCATCTAAATGTATAATCCCTGGACCATCTACAAGGTTGCTCTGCTGAACCTGAGGCTCCTATTTTAAACTGGGAAACTCAAGGGAAAATTACATGGTCCCAGGTTGGTTGAGCCTCTGGTGAAAAGCATTCCAAATATTGGCTGACAAGATTCCCCACAGACTAAAATCAAGCACATTGGAGTTTGCAGTCAGATATCATCAAAGTGTATCAAGGAATCAGCTTTCCATCCATGCACAAGAAACAGCAAAAAGAAGAAGTATCAGGTTTAATTTTCTTGAGACTTCAATTATTGAAATTGTCAGGTTTAAAATAGAGAATGACCATGCATGAAGTATCAAGTAAACAAACCATGGGATCACAAGAGAATGTTTTAAAAATAACCAGTCATGAATTCCTTTTTTGAGTGAGAGTTGACAGTAGATTATGGCTGCGCCTGCCTGGAATTGGTAAAACACAGAAAGAAAAACCAGAGAAATACAATAAGTGTTTCTTTCTAGTGGAATACAGGGAGTGTTTGTTGGAAGGCAGCAGGAATCTTCTGAGAGAAGCTAAGTGGGGAGACCGACATTCAAGAGAGTGGAGTTATCTTGAATACGTGATTGGACTTGTGCAGACATTCTTAGAAAACAGAAAATATGGGCTTTGCACTCACCAATGTTTGTGGGCAGCCGGGTGACAGAAACACCAGCAGAGCTTTTAATAGGGACTTATGAGGACTAAAAGACATGACTGATTTCCTTAAATAAAATTTGGTAATTCTAGAGCTCTATAATCTTGTGCTGAGCCTTTCCTAGTTTATAGCAAACCAGGCAAACCAGACACAGTAAATCTTGACCCAGCCAAGTCCCCAGCCGAGGTGAGGTGACACGTCCCCAGTGTGTCTCTGTAGCAGAGAGTGGCTGAACATTTTTTTTTTTTTTTAATTTCATCGTCATCATCTGATGCTTCCTTACACAGAAAGGAATTAGTTGATGTAAATCGTTTACAGAATGTAATTCAGTAGCCCATTCAAGTGGTCTTGGCATTCAATAAAAGAATGGGAAAATTTAGGATAGTTTGTGTTTTTGTTAAGCATGGCTGCTATTCTAGTTTTTCTTTGTTTGTTTGTTTGTGGTTTTTGTGTAGATTCATGAGATTACAACAAGTATCAGTCATCCAGAAAATGTAATATACCGGGTTTATTGATCATTAACTAAGCGATGTGGTCTACGTTCATTAGGTCCTTCCATCTTCACTAAATCCCCAGAAAAAGAGATTTCCCTCTAATCCCTCCCCTCATTTTAAAGTGTGAGAGTGAAAGTTGGGGAGAAAGTGTAACTTTCCATGCATTTGGCAAAAGATTAGAAATAGATATTTTTTAATCCAAAGCTGCCATTGGAATGCGTCTCAGGCCAGACAGTGGCTTACTCCTGTAAGCTCAGCACTTTGGGAGGAGATGGTGGGTGGAGACCTGCCTGAGCAACCATCTCTATAAGAAAAGAAAAATAAAGTTAAAAACATCAGCATGGGATGGGGGCACCCACCTGTAGTCCCCACTACTCCAACCTAGGAGGGAAAGTGAGACCCTGTCTTAAAAAATGATAAAATAAAATAAAATACTCATATAATTAAAATGTCTATGTTGCCACAGCATTTATCTTTCTTTTCCACATATTACTCAATAAATTTTTACAAAATACCTTTTTAATTTTTTATATGGGTCAAACACAATGACTGTATCTTTGTGAGTTTTTTTTTTTTGGCTTTGGTTTTATTTATTATAATGTAACTTATTGGGTGGTCAAATTTTTAGAGGAGAGAGCTTGGGATTTATGCTGCATTACCATGCACTACTTAAAAATCATTGAATGCATTCCTTCTCATTATTTAGACACATACCGAGAGAAGTAACTAACCTGAGGAAGTGAGATTCCGCCAACTCTCAAAGTCACTGTGAGGCATTCATTAATTTAGTACAGCAGCAAGAATGATGCACATGTCAGAGACTCTGTGCTCAGAACAGGGTGAAATCTCTTCCTGAGAAACCACGTGATGTTGTGAGGCCAAGTTGTAGTCCAAGTATGGAGCCATGCTGTAATGCAAACAGTTCCAAGGAACGATCTGGTGAACTGTTTGAATATGACTGATGTTTGCTTTAGATAGGGTTGGACACAGATGAACAGATCAAAGTGGGATAATTACAGTCACACACACACACACACATTTAAAAGAAAAGCATATTGAAATCAATCATTTCTCCTAATGTGGCACATAGACTAACAATCTGGGGCCAAATTTCTCACCTGAGTGTTTTGTTAACTGATACTAAGCTTTTATGCTGAAGTATGGTGACAACAAAGAAGGCTCTGAGTAACATTATTCAATCATCTCTGTTAGAAAGCGTGCTGATACAATGGCAGCCAAGAAACGGCACAGGAACAGGGTTCTGAGGTGGAGAAGATTCAGCTACTCACCCTCTTAAGAGTCTGTGATATGAAAGGAAGCTTCAACAAAGTCTGTCGTCATGAGGAATTTCCAGGTTATTAGAGACATGGCAAAGCACAATTTGCGGATGGCAGAATGAAAGAAGAGTGATCAAAGGCATCCCTGCCCAGGTGGATGGATCTCAGGTGGCCAGAGCCCAAAGGCACCCCTGCCCAGGTGGATGGGTCTGAGGTGGCCAGAGCCCAAAGGCATCCCTGCCCAGGTGGAGTGGGTCTCAAGTGGCCAGAGCCCATCCTGCACCCTATCGGAGAGTGTCAAGCTGCCCATACCATTATGTTGTAAGGAATCCCGATCAGGGGGGCAGGTGGCAGGTGTGCTTTTGTTTTGTTGCTGTTCTTGTTATTTCTAAAAATAAGAGATGGAGTGGCATTCCACAAACTCCTCTTGTTTATATTTCTGGGAATAGTTTATATTTTCTTACATTCATACCTTGAAAGACATCATGTTACTGACTGAAAATTTTGAAAAAGGACCAAGATTAGCTGGAGGGAAGGCCAAGAAGGGTGAGAAGAGTCAGGACGACCAGGTTTGAGCACTGGCTCCTCCTGCTGGAGACTTCGGGGAGAGAGATTTGAGAGAAGAAGGGAGGGAGATAGGAGGCTGGTGAGATAGGGGTACGGGGGACAGGGAGAGAGGGGAGAGGAAGCCAGAGGCAGGGTGGTGACCACAGGAGAGTAAAAGACAACGTCATAAAGAGAAAGTTAAAACGCAACTAGAGTCAATGTTCCAGATCGAAACCAGGGTAGAAGTGCATTTGTTATAGTTTAGTCACTGAGAAAGCGTGATGTAATGTAAAAAGCTGGTGGTAAAAAACAGAATGAATCAGCAAATGTGAAACTTGGAAAATAAGGCAACTTCTGGCAAAAAGTAATGGTGTTTAGTGGTTTAGTAGTAAAGAGATGGGTTTGAAATTGAAACACCTGTGCTCACATCCTGGCTTCACCTGTTCTCGAATCTCTGAAGTGTAAAACAAGAGTAGTGGTAGTAACTCCTTCATTTGGGTTGTTGGATGGTAGTATATTTAATCCATATAAAAATTTAATATTGTATTCTTTTCTAGAAGGTAGTAAACATTAAATAAATAGTAAGAATACTATTTGCCTTGGATTCTTCAAAGCTTAAATTTTTCATGAATAGTAATATTAATAGATAGGGAGTTTGCCGTGCTTAATCTGAAGGGGAGTTCAGACACTCTAATGATAAGATGGCTTTGCAAGAAAGTTTTGGTTTTAGAGAACCATTTACTGGGGTATAAGCAGATTTGTTCATTCAACTAACCCTCTTCTGCATTAGTAAATGGTAAAATAGGGTCTGGAACCCAGGTTTCTATCTCCTGCATTAAATATGTGAATTTTCACCTTAGTACAGAAAGGCACCCCCACCTTCAAAGTCTAAATTTGAATTGTATGAAATCAGTCCAGCAGTGTTCCCACAGTATTAGCACTACTGGGAAAATTTCATGTGTTGTATGGAAACCTCTATTTCTGAAGAGTGTAGGAGAAAGCTTTTGACACTTATTTTCTTCATGAAAACATCTAAGTTGCTCTGCAATTTATCCTGGCTGCATGTCGCAGCAGTGGAGAGCCATTGTGGGACTGACAACAGTCACTAACATGAAGCAGGTGCGCAGCCCGTGGCAGATGTTGTGCTGGTCACTTCATCCTTCCTGGCTCAACTATTGTCACACCCCCATAGAGAATATTATTCTCAAGTGAGGAAGTCACAATTATGTAAGCAGCTGACCCCAAATCACGTCTTTCCAGGACACAGATTGAGGTCCAGGTCTGTCTGGATCCACTCTGCAGCTAGAAATATCACCGTTTCCAGCAGTGCTAACTTTGGGGGCCTCTCGTATCTTAATCTTTTTCAGTACTGTTACCTTCTTCCTTAGAAACATAGAACTCAACATTTAATTTCTTCTTCCCTAGCTGTCTTTTCCCCAAACTAGAAACAAAAAATAGTACCTACCTCAGTGGCTTAAGAATTAAATAGATTAATGTGCACAATGTAATCTGAATGAAACAAAGCACTCAGCAACCACTTGCTATGCCTTTTTCCATCCTGTTTTGCTCTGAAACAAATTTGCCGTCCTGAGACATTTGCAAGAACAGAATAGAAACTTGTTTTGTGATCTATTTGTGAACAAGATGCTGACAGCCTCCATCACTTCATTGTGTATCTCTTACAAAGAAGGAATTCTTCACCATAATCTGATATGATCTAAACATCAGGAAATTAACATGGACGCCTTGCTGGTATCTGATCCTCAGATGCTATTCAAGTTTCACCTAATAACATCCTTTAGAACAAAAGGATGCCGTCCAATGTCACCCACTTTAGCTCCCTTCAATGTGAAAAAAACTTTCAACTTTCCTTGATTTTCCTTTAGCTCCCTTCATTTCCCTTTAGCTCCCTTCAATGTGAAAAAAACTTTCAACTTTCCTTGATTTTCCTGACCTCAACACCTCTGGGGCTACAGGGCAGAATTATTAGGTCTTTATTTTTGGTCCTTGGTTGTTTAGAGGACCTTGTCTGATGTCCCCTCGGGATAAGATTCAGCATGTGTATCCTTACAGGGCTAGTGCAAGTGCAGTGCCGTGCCCTGCTCCTCGCCACCTGTCGGATGACACAGTTTCCACCTGTCCCCTTACATGCGATGCTGACTTTGATCATGTCACTAGTGTGATCTCTGCCAAGCTTCCCTGCTGGAAACTGACATTTTTGATTCCCCTTAAATTGATCTGTATTTTGTAGAGAGGTCCTTGGAGGTGATATAAGTACTGCATCCTTAACTTATTCATCTATTTTTTTTCTTTTCTTTTCTTCTTTTTTTTTTTTTTATTGTTGGGGATTCATTGAGGGTACAATAAGCCAGGTTGCACTAATTGCATTTGTTAGGTAAAGTCCCTCTTGCAATCATGTCTTGCCCCCAAAAGGTGTGGCATACACCATGGCCCCACCCCCTCTCCCCCCTTCCCTCCCTTTGCTCTTCCTTTCCCCACCCCGCCCTCCTTCTTTCTCTCTCTGGAGGGCCTTTATTTTTAAGTGTGTGTCCTCCTAATTTAAAACTCTGGTGTGTGTATGTGTATACAGATAACATATTTGTTTTGCAATAATATTTTATAAAGGAAAGGCATTTCATGAAATATTTAAATGATGAATTCTCAAAACTGGG
>CAUYPK010072939.1:0-17370 GCA_963574355.1 Loris lydekkerianus | reverse complement strand
TAAGACATGAAACTATAAAAATACTTGAAGAAAGTGCAGGGAAAACTCTTGAAGGAATTGGCCTGGGTGAATATTTTATGAGGAGGACTCCCCAGGCAATTGAAGCAGTATCCAAAATACACTACTGGGACCTGATCAAACTAAAAAACTTCCACACAGCCAAGAACATAGTAAGTAAAGCAAGCAGACAGCCCTCACAATGGGAGAAAATATTTGCAGGCTATACCTCTGATAATGTCTAATAACCAGAATCCACAGAGAACTCAACTGTATTAGCAAGAAAAGAACATGTGACTTCTATCTCAGGGTGGGCAAGGGACTTGAAGAGAAACTTCTCTAAAGAAGACAGACGCACAATCTACAAACACATGAAAAAAAGCTCATCATCCTTAATCATCAGAGAAATGCAAATCAAAACTACTTAGAAATATCACCTAACCCCAGTAAGAGTAGCCCACATAACAAAATCCCCAAACCAGAGATGTTGGCGTGGATGTGGAGAAAAGGGCACACTTCTACACTGCTGGTGGGAATGCACACTAATACATTACTTCTGGTAGGGTGTTTGGAGAATACTTAGAGACCTAAAAATAGACCTGCCATTCGTTCCTATAATTCCTTTACTAGGTTTATACCCAGAAGACCAAATATCACAATATAACAAAGACATCTGTACCAGAATGTTTATTGCAGCCCAATTCATAATTGCTAAGTCATGGAAGAAGCCCAAGTGCCCATTGACCCATGAATGGACTAGCAAATAGTGGTACATGTATATCATGGAATATTATGCAGCCTTAAAGAAAGATGGAGACTTTACCTGTTTCATGTTTACATGGATGGAGCTGGAACATATTCTTCTTAGCAGAGTATCTCAGGAATGGAAGACAAAAGTATCCAATGTACTCAGCCCTACTATGAAGGTAAATTATAGCTTTCACATGAAGGCTATAACCCAACTATAGCACAAGACTATGGGGAAAGGGCCAATGAAGGGGAAGGGAGGAGGGAGGTTTTGGTGGAGGGAGGGTATTGGGTGGGGCCACATCTATGGTGCATGTTAGAATGGGTACAGGCGAATGCACTAATGTACACAGCTATGATTTAACAACAACAAAAAAAAAAAAAGAAGACAATTTCAAAAAACAGATGATGCCAAATCTCATGGACAACAGAAAAAGAAGAAATCCTTCTTTATGTTTTGTTTTTTTGTTTGTTTTGAGACAGGATTTTACTCTGCTGCATGGGCTAGAATACGCTGATGTTTTCTCAGCTCACTGTACTCTCAAACTCCTGGGCATAAGCAATCCTCTTGCTTCAGCCTCCCAAGTAGCTGGGACTACAGACACACACTACTATGCCTGGCTAATTTTTCTATTTTTTTGTAGAAATGTAGTCTCACTATACTCAGGCTGGTCTTGAACTCCTGGCCTCAAGCAATCCTCCCTCCTCGGCCTCCCAAAGTGCTAGGATTACAGCCGGGAACCACTGTGGCCAGCTGATTACACCTCTGATTTATTAATTAAATTACAGATTTTGTATAAAGCAATTGCATCTAGAAAAAGAAATTCTGTATGTGCTACAGAAGGATAAAAATCTGAGAATGTCAGGTGGTCTCGGTGTTTTAGGTAACCCACAATTTTAGCACTAAAATGCCCAATTATACACTCATTTGTGATGAAAATGTTGACATGTCACCAAACATGCGGTAATGTGTTGAGTATAATAATTCAAATGTGAGAAGGGACATATTTCAGACAGTATGTTAATGCCTGGGGAGAGGCTTACTATAATTATCGGGTGGGTGGCCCTGGAATTTCACCATCCTAGGTTTCCAAATCTGTAGGTCCACACCCCACCTCCCAAACTCTTGATTAGATCATTTCCTTAAGCTGAATACCTTCCAGACAAGGAGGTGAAGCAGAATGTTCATGCGCTCCAATTAACACGAAGTAAATAACTTTTCTAAACCTCCAAAAGAAAGAGTTCAAGGGCAGCGTATATGTCACAATGATCGTGTTCAGTCAGTTCCCAGGTCTGGGGAGACATTTAAACACACCATCTGAAGGAAGGAAGGTTATCATTTGTGTTGGCAAGCTTAATTTTCAGAAACCTCAATAAAAACAGCTTTCTACAAAACAGCATCTGTAATACAGCCTAAATTTCATGCTAAGCTGTGTAGAAAGCATCACACTTCTCCTCGTATGAAAAAAAAAATACCTTCAGGATTCTAACCACACAGATCATATCAGCTCTCGGCCAAGGACACGGACTCAATTGGCCTATTGCCTCCTTCTGGATGACTCTTTCCGTGAGCTAAGAGCAATACTCACATTTTTAAATAGCTGAAAATCCAAAGAAGAGTATCTTGGGGCATGTGAAAATGATATGAAATTCAAATTTCAGTGTTCCTAAATAAACTTTTATTGGAAAGTGGCCACACTCTGTCACGTATGAATTCTTCATGGCTACTTTTACGATATGGTGGCAGAACTGAGTGGTTGGCAGTGGAGAGACCATATGGCCTCAGAGCCGAAAATATTTGCTATCTGGTCTTTGACAGATAAATTTTGCCAACCTCTGTATTACGTGACATGCCAAATTTAAACTTCTATTTGCTCATGCCACATTGATGCTGATGTTGGTAATGCTGATACCCAATGATTCCTTATGCCCCATTCCCCCTTTTCCAAGCATAATGGGAATGTTTAATTTTGGAAGACACCTGGGTGGCAGAAGAAGTTTCCTCTCCCTCCCACTGATCAAAATTATTGACAGTTACACTGGTATCTTTGCACAGTCAGTTTTTAATCTGGTGACTTCCTCAAGAGATGAAAAATAGTTTTGTTCCCCACGTCTATGTCAGAGGCATTTGGAGGCAACTTCATGATGGTTTTCAGCATATTGACAACCAGGAAAACTGAACCATGCCTCAAATGTAGACATGGTCAACAAGGGAGCAGTGTGTGTTCAGACATTCACTATGCAAGTTTCACGCCTGTGAACTACCACACTCAAGCCGACAAACACCAGAGATGTCACTCAGGGCAGGGACTCCTGCACTCCCCAACAAGGGTCCAAGGAGAACTGAATTTTCAAACTCTTGACACCAGTATTTTGTGACAAACATTTTATTCCCCAATTTTAAGGAACATGGCTAGTTAAGTAAAAAGAAAAACAGATGTCTTCATCAGTTAAGAGCTGCTTTATCTAGTTTAAATGGCTTGACGTTCTCCCAACGCATAGCCCTGAACACTCAATTTAAAGAGGACAATTTACTTCTCAGCGGACTTAGAAAGTGATGAATTTAGCAACAGACTTCATCCCCATTAGCACATTGAGATTACTATTATTCTAATAAAGATACATGTACTTTTCTCCTTATGCAGTGAGACAGTCAAAATGAAAGGGAGCAGGACACTTCAGAACACTCAGCTCCCAATCTTTTCTTTTCATTTCTAATACCAGAGAAAGCAGACATTTCTCCTGAGGCTAAGTCTTAGGACACAGTCTTTTGCTTTTCCTAAAGTAGTCTGTCTTTAGGGGGCAGTATAACAAGAACTATTAATATATCTGACACTTATTAGTCTTGTGACATTGGCCAAGTGATGTAACAGCTCTAAGGCTAAGTTAGACTCCACACCCAGGGCTCTGAGGCTGAACTGTAAGGACCCTGCTGTGTTACTTCGTGGTGCTTCATTATTTTGCTGCCGACTTTAATGCTAAGTACATCCTTTAGGTTGCTAACCTACTCAAGGAAAACCTGTCTCAGTGACAAGGGACTTCCAAAGATGATTCAGATTATAACTCTTTGGTGTTGGCTCACTGGATGTTCCCTCTGTTTCAGGCCTCATGCCCCCCGTGTCCCAGGAGATGCTTCCCTTCCATCTTATTTCAAGGTCATCCCCTCTTCTTTTAACCTTCCCAAGGTGATCTTATTTTTCTACTTTCTCCCAGTTCTCCTTGGCCCCTCTTCAGCTCACCTTCCTTGAAGGCTCCTCCACCTTCCGGAATCCCCGGGAATCAGCACATCACCTTTGAGCCCTTTGTCACCCATCTACTATCCTGGTGAGCGTGGCTTGGAATGACCTCTGCAGCCCTCTCGACCTCAGCCAAATCGTCACTTTTTATCGCATGTCACTACGTAGCTTCCTTTCCCTCTGCCACTCTGTCTATTCTCAGCCCCCATCTCACCCTGATATGCCTGGTAATTATACATCTTTTTCTCCAACTCAACACCGCATAATAATGCAATATGGAGGTGGGAAGAAGGGAGGCTAATTCTTCTTTTTTTAATTTGTATCTATTCCATTACATGAGTTTTCAAGGTTTCCTCTCACACTTTGTTCGATCTCTACATCTCAATTTTGTCTTGAAAATATGGACTTTTTCAAGACTAAAGATCAGAATGTCGTCATCTTTTTTTGAAACAGAATCTCCTTCGTTGCCCTGGGTAGAGTGCCATGGCATCGTAGCTCAAGCAAGCTCAAACTCTTGAGCTCAAGCAATCTTCTTGCCTCAGCCTCCTGGGACTACAGGCACCTGCCACCATACCAGACTATTCTTAGAGACAGGGTCTTGCTCTTGCTCAGGCTGGTCTTGAACTGCTGAACTCAAGCAATCCACCTGCCTCGGCCTCCCAGAGGGCTAGGATTCCCACCAGGAAAGTCTTAAAGAGAAAATTTGGGCAAGTACCGATTGAGAAGTGGACATTAGTAGACTCCTAGCAAATGAATACTCCTGTCAAAGTAGACGACATTCCAAGTTAATAATCCTAATACTGTATTCATTAAATCAAAACAAAACAAAACAAAATACTAACCAAGAACCTAAAGGAACATGGAGGCTAACCTCAGAGCTCAAGAGAGCAAACTGAGAAATTGCAGAGACGGCCCCCAGGAGGAACAGTGTAGGGCAATGAAGGGCTTCCATTTTGCAATGAGTTGGCCTACATCTGAATTCTGATTCTATCTCTGATGAACTATGAGATCTCAGGGCCTATTTTTCAAAGTCTTGAAACCTCAGATTCCTCATGCGTAAATTGTGAACAATAAAAAAGGTTTTGAAGAGTCAATGTATGTAAATCACTTACTATAGTGCCTAACCATAAATATTCAATAAATAATAGCTACTCTTATCATCACTATCAGCGTTTCACAACTGGAGGGTTTTTAGGAACTGCCCGACGTTGTTTGGGAGACACAGAATTGGAATCAAGATATAATAGGGGAATCAGTTATAAATCAGTGTGAGTGCAGGGAAGGAAGAAGCACAGTGCCTGGCCCTCACAAGGCGTTAATAAATGCCTGCTGAATGAATGAATGAAGTCACAGATCACAGAAACCTTGGAGAAGAGATTTCTTTAAAGATCTCCCCACAGCACAGGCTGAAGAGAGTTCTGCAAGTATTTAGGGAAATGGGACACGCTGTTGCCGATGATTTCACATTTCATAGCGAAGTTTAGTTCTTGTTTTTGTTTTTCTCTAATCCACTGGATCTAGGGTGGTTCTTGAATCTTCAAGAGTGCAAATCTCCAGGGAGAAGTGAGCATACTTCTAGACAGGAGCCATGAGGTGGGGCCAACATTTGGCTAAAGGTAGCCTTGTCCTGGAAACAGTCCATGGCTTCCAAGAAAGAGGTAGTCATGGCCATCCCAGAAGAAGGTGATGGTGACCTCACCACTGAGTCCCTTCATTCAGGAATTAAAACAAAGACACATCTGCCAAGGAGGACCAAGGGACTACAGATTTTTGATTAGTCTGTTGTAGAAAATCAAATCAGAATTTGTATAATTTTCTTTCCCAGCCCAAGGTAGGGGTGAGGTCAGGGACTGACTCCCACTGGATAGAATCAGGTGTATCTGCCGAAATAGAACTGCCCTACCCAGGAGGGGTCAGACTCACGTCCCTCCCAGGAAATAGGCATGCTGCCAATTGCTACCCTCCTCAACCCTTTAAATCTCTATCCGCTGTAACCCATGTGCGGAATTCCTCTCTTGATTTCGCCCCACCTGCATCCAGGTGGAAATAAAGACCACATGACTTCTACAGAACGGGGATTCTGTCTTCCTTACATTTTGCACCTTCAAGTCATCTTTCATCCTTGGGTCCAGAACCTTTCACCACTGATGGTATTTTGGTATATTTGTTCATATGGGACAATAGAACATAGGAAAACAAACCATCAGTGGGGTCAGTCTCTGAGGTCCCACCCCAACTGCTGTGCAACTGTTTAATGAAATTCATTTTTGAGCCTTTGTGACACAGAAGGAACGAAAGGAAATGTTCTCAGCGCACCCGGAACCTCTCTTTGGTGTATAGTCAACAAAAAGGTGACACCCCCCCCCCCCCAGTATGTCAGTTAGGCCTTTCCCATGGTGACTATGATGATGGCAGTGAGCAGACCACAGCAGCATTATCCACCCAACATAATTCACGTATGTATTAACTAACTTACTCTTCAAGACAATCCATGAGATAGGTGCTATTATCATCCCAGCTTTGCAAGTGCCATGAGTATGTGTGGCACCCTCCCCCATTTAGTAAGTGACAGAGCCAGGGTCTAAAGTCAGGGCTTCCGGCTCCAGAGTCCACATCAACCACCAGGCAGCTGTACGAGCTGATGCCAAGATGAATGCAAACACAGAGAATTCAGGGAAGATGAGCGACAAATTCCTAGCGGCCTGAAGGGGACAGAGGATGAAGGGTCAGTCACATCTCGGACAACCTGCTTAAACTTTCTGAACCTTGGTATTCTAACCCATGAACTGAAGATAAGGACATCAAAGTGTACAGTGAAGCTTCCACTGTAATCCCAACAAGCATCTGTCACTTTCTAGCAATCATCTTCAAAAATGGTAACTGCCACATTCATTGGAAAATTTATTTCTCTCTCAACTTTATGTAAACAACAGAGCGGGGTCCATGCTCCACAGTGTTCTAAACACTCAGCTGATAAAAAGGACAAAGGCCATAAATTGAAAACTCACCAAGGACTAACAACAATAGTAGTTAATACTCATAGCACCTACCATCCTGAAGTTCACACTATATTAACTCAATTTGGTCTTCATGATGACCTTACAAAGTAACTTAAAGTGAAGAAACGGAGGTGGAGATACTTGAAATAACTTATCCAAGGTTACATGAGTATAGAAAAATTAAATATGGCTAACATATGTGAAAAAATTGACCTCAACAATAAACATATATGTAGATGTTTAAAATGAGATAAAATTTTTGTCCACCAAATTAACCATTTTTTAAATGACAGTCAATTTTACATTGAAATTCAAACACCACTGGCAGAAGTCTAAATCAGTATGCCTTTTCTGAAAAGTGTGGGACTATGTATTACTCTTTTAAAAGTAAACACTCAGAAATTCTTTTTTATAGAATCTATCTGAATGGAAAAGAATAGAAAAAATATTTAAGTCTGAGAATGTTCACTACAAGATTATATATATGTCAGAATAGGAGACCAGAAGACAAGGCTGAAACCAGATGCAGGGGCTTGAAATTTGGGTGCAGATGTTAAAGTAAACACCTGGTTGGGCAGAAGAGCAGAGGTAACTGACAACCCCAGGCACGAACTGGCTTCGGGCTACCGCTGTCACCTGACATGAACTCTAGCAATTTATAATATCACTTACATGTGGTTTTCAAATTTCTCCACCCTTGAAATCACCAGGACAGTTCCAAGGCAACCATATAAAGTATAAACACAGGAGGGAGCCCAATTCATGGAATTCCTACCCAAATTCTTGGTAAAAGCCAAACCCGCATCCTTGACTATTCCTCCCCTCCATCAGTAGGATGGCGCATCTTTTGCGTCAAAAGAGCAAAAACCACTTCCTCCTGGCCCAGCTGCTCTTTTGTGGAGGCTGACTCCCCTCTCTTTTGAGAGTGAATGTTAACTTTCAATTAAAGAAAGAAAAAACTATCACTTGTTTGGTTTATATGGTGTGTCCTGAAATTCTTTTCTCGCAATGATCAGCATGAACCAGGGGAAAAGAAAAAATCCTCCCTTCAGAGGGTGCTAACATATAAATATGTGTGCACATATATATCTACCAATATGTATCTATGTATAGCTATATGCTGGTATTTTATATATACATGGACTTGTATATGTGTATGTATATAGGGAAGTCACTACGAAAGTTTTGAGACAGGCTATGTTATGGTCCATTATTTCATTTCCAAGAAACACAGTTGACAGCGTCCTTTCTGATTCACCCGTTCAAGTTCAACTTGCTCAGCTTATCAGTGTTGCTGGGAGAGCTTCATCTGTTTCAGTCCATGTGAATTATATATTTCTTGATTTCTGTGTATCTCAAAACTTTTGTAAGGACCCACGTGTATGTGTCTGTGTACGTGTGTAAAGCTAACTACATATCCAAGAATGGGAGAAAGTATCATTATGAAAACTCCTTTGACAGTTATATTCTATAGGCATGGATTACTTTATCTTTTTAGTGCCTAAAAAATAACAGGAATTTCAAGTTAGCAGGAGCTCTTATTTTAACTAGGAGACCGCTCCATCTCAGAGGGACTTTTAAATAGTAATGAGCATATGAATTCCCGGGGCATCTTGTGCAAATGTAGATTCTGATTCAAGGCCTGAGGTGGGTCCTGAGAATCCACATTTCTGACAAGTTTGGAGACAGAGGTCCTCAAACTTTTTAAACAGGGGGCCAGTTCACTGTCCCTCAGACCACTGGAGGGCCGGACTATAGTTAAAAAAAAAAAAAAGAAAACTATGAACAAATTCCTAGCACACTGCACATATCTTATTTTGAAGTAAAAAAACAAAACGGGAACAAATACAGTCACACAGCCTCATGTGGCCCACAGGCCGTAGTTTGAGGACCCCTGTCAGCTATAGGAACTGCAGGCCCACAAAGCACATTTTGAGGAGAAAAGTAGAAGTCACGTGTAGCAATTTAACTCAGTAGTCAATTTTGGCTCACTCCTGTAATCCTGGCACTCTGGGAGGCTGAGGCAGGTGGATTGCTTGAGCTCACCGAGTTCAAGATCAGCCTGAGCAAGAGCCAGACCCAGTCTCTAAAAATAGCCGGGTACTGTGGCAGGCACCTATAGTGCAACCACTGGGGAGGCTGAGGCAAGAGAATAGCTTGAGCCCAAGAGTTTGAGGTTGCTGTGAGCTATCATGCCCTGGCACTCTACTGAGGGCGACAAACTAAGACTCTATCTGAAACAATCAATCAATTAATAGTCAATTTTTTCACACCAGACAGCACAGACGCAGACTACTTCCACTATCAGAGAAAGTTCTATTGGACAGTGCTAGCTGGTAGATGCCAAAAGCAGCACAGAACGCGTCCAGGACTGGGTGGCTGGTGACTCACTTGCCAGTGGGCTCACTTATTATATTTTAAACTGAAGGAGACATACTTTTTCCCCTTCTTGTAACTTCCAACTACTGGCCCAGCTTCTAATAAGATGCAACATGGAAATGTACAACTTCTTAAATAGTCTTTTCAAAGGTGCCGTATTTTTCTGTTTCCTGTTAAAACTAAAATGAAGAGCACATCAATAATCTCAGGAGAAAATCATGATTCTTACCTGCCTACTATCTGTTACTTATAGTACAGCAAGTACAGGCCACTTCAGTAACAATGACAAATCGCAAAAAAATTGTTAGTGGCACAAACAATATTAAACTCACATAAAAAAAAAAACAAAACACCACCACAAAAAGGACTTCGGGACTAAAGAAACAAATTTTTTAATCTAATAGATTAAAATTTTAACTTAATAGTATCATCCCAGCAGACTTTACTACAAAGCCTGGAGGAATTACCAGAGTCAATTTTTATAATAGTTACATACACCTCCTTTTAATAAATACACTCAAATTTAAGTCCCCAATAAAGGGTCTGATCAGGGTTTTTAAACATTTGAATTCTTAACACAAGAAAAGTTCCAAACTGAATCTCAATTACCAGAATGCCCAATGTTAATGAATTCACAGGAACCCTAAATGAATAGCAAACGTCAAATGAACACCAAATCCTTTAGGCTCCTGTTGTCACATTGAGGCCAGTACCTTTTTTTTTTTTTTTTTTTTTTTTTTAACATAGTGACTCACGGTGTAACTGTTTAACATGATTACATACTTTAAATATTTTTTCTTCATTATAGAGCATATGGTTTCTCAAATTATGTAAAAAAGATAAAATTATTCATGGAAGAACGGTCTTCTGTGCATAATCTCATACAACAGGTATGTATTTTAAACACATGGGGGCTGATTAATGAATGTGTATTCCTAAAATACTCCTCTGGGTGTATTCTAGGAAATAATTTCTGTATGCATTTACATTCATTATTAAGAAAAATAAGAAAAACCTGGAACTCATTTTCAGACACGCTTTCTCTAAAACGTTAACACCATTCCTCAAAATACATCTTCCTGTTTGGTAGCATATGCTTAAATGCAACTCTCAAATAGATGGAAAATTCTGCGTGAGCCACAAGAAATATAGACAATTCAAAGAGACAGCGAGGCTTGGACTGTGGATATTGGATGCATTTCTGCATTATTTATCTAGTATAAGTTTCCTTTATGTTATTCTGAAAAGTTATGACTTTGCAACCACTTTAAGTTCCTGAGAACTTTCAGATGGAGTCATATCCTACTCTTAAAAGTTTCTGTTCATTTTGACAGTGACCCAAGGGCAAAGAACAAGAGACAAAAATGTGCCTTAAAAGAATAATGGCCATTCTAGTAGAAAAGGCCATTTTGAAATTTATAATAAAAACTTTCAACTCTCATACTGGAATGACAGCTATGGGCCATAACCTCACTTCAACAGTTGAAATAAAGAAACCAAATTAAATGGCAAACCATGTGGGGGATTAGAGAGGTCAGTTGCTTTTCAAGAATTTTTTTCCTTCTGGCCATATGACAAAGAAATGAAATCATCTCATTCTACTAAAGTCCCAAACAGACCTAAAAATGGGTTTTTGTTTTTAGTGGAATATGACCAGTCAAAATGTATTCCTTAATATAGGTCTATTTCTTTCTTTCTTTCTTTCTTTCTTTTTTTTTTTGAGACAGAGTCTCACTATGTCACCCCCATAGAGTGCCGAGGCATCACAGCTCACAGCAACCTCAAACTCTTAGGCTTCAGCAATTCTCTTGCCTCAGCCTCCCAAGTAGCTGTGACTACACTGCGCCCGCCACAATGCCCGGCTGTTTTTTGGTCTTGTTGTTGTAGTTGTCATTGTGGTTTAGCAGGCCGGGCCAGGTTCGAACCTGCCAGCCCCAATCGATGTGGCTGGCGCCCTAACCACTGAGCTATGGGTGCCAAGCCCACAGATCTATTTCTTAACAGTTTATTATTAATCTAACTTACAGCTTACCAATCTTTCTAAAATCACATTAAATTACTACCTTGATTCATCAAGGTATTAAGAAATCAGAAATATGATCATAGAATTTGAAACGGATGATACAATATTTCAAAATATATATATTTGGTTTAAAATACCGTTTTACAATCTTAAAAATGTGTCCATAACGCTTAAGTCTAACTTCATCTTCTATTTGCATATAAGAAGTGACTACATTTATTGTCCCTTTTTTGCTCTGTGCAGTCATTACTGCGAATTTTACATAGTTTTATGGATTAAAAACCATGTTAAGCCAGGTGAGGTGGCTCACACCTGTAATCCTAGCATTCTGGGAGGCCGAGGCTGGAGTTCAAGACCAGGCTGAGCAAGAGACAGGCTCCGTCTCTACTAATAAAAAAACTAGGTGGGCACCGTGGCAGGCAACTGAGTCCTCGCCACTTCGGAGGCCGAGACAAGAGGATTGTTTGAGCCCAGTTAGTTTGAGGTTGCTGTGAGGTTGCTGCTACCAAGGGCAACAAAGTCAGACCCTAGCTCCAAAAAAAAAAAAGTCAAATCCTAGTTATTTTCTTTTAACTTAAATACTTTCATTAACATTTAAGAGAAGCACTCCTTAGAGTGAAATTTCACCAAGTATTTACAAATGACCTAAAGAAAGTTCTCAATTCAATTACTTACAACCATATTTAGCAGGTATTATTTCACTGAAGAATCAAGGTATTTTTTAAATTGCCTATAGTTACACTTATAAGGACTTTTTTATTTATTTATTTTTTTAGAGACAGAGTCTCACTTTACCACCTTTGGTAGAGTGCCATGGAGTCACAGCTCACAGCAACCTCCAACTCCTGGGTTTAGGCGATTCTCTTGCCTCAGCAAGAGTAGCTAGGACTACAGGCGCCTGCCACAACGTCCGGCTATTTTTTTGTTGCAGTTTGGCCGGGGCTGGTTTGAACCCACCACCCTCGGTATATGGGGCCGGTGCCCTACTCACTGAGTCACAGGTACCACCTCACTTACGAGGGCTTTAAACAATACCCTTCCAGAAGATGTTTTAAGATGCTGAAAACTGAAATCCAAGTTCAAGTACAAAAGTAACCCTAAATACAACATGTAATATAGTTACAAAATGCGTATGTTAATTTCAAATTTTGTCTCCCAGTATATTAACATTTATTCTAGCCCCTCAGAAACAAGCAGTTAGTGACAGCAAGCACTGGAGTGGAAAGTTTAAAAACAAACTTGGAAATGATTACAGAAACTGATGAAAAATGCTAGCTGTCCCTGAGAGTAGGTTTTTTTTTTTTACCACTTCAGAATACTCACTGCCACGGCAGCACACGCTTCACACACATCAATCTAGATTCTCAGTGTCCATTAAAAGGGCCGTTCCTAGGATGCTGAAGTGCATTACCACAGGGAAGCTCCTTCCACAGAGGGAATACAGGGATATTAGTTTCCCACGCTTGGCAATGCTCTTAAAATAGGCTCTCAGATACTGAAAGAGCAAATTAAAAAAAAAAAAAAAAACAAAAAAACAAACTATTTACAAGCACTTCAGGAAATGATGGTCTGCAAACTGAGTGGAAATTCCACATCCAGAAAAAAAAAAAAAAGTCAGTTTTTGATGTAATATATTAGTTGACTACTAGAAGCAAAATAAATCAAAGAGAGAGCTGGGCTGGGACTTTCACTCAAGTGTCTGTTAAGTGGTTTAATCACTTGACCCAGACTTAGACATGGAGAGAAAAAACACAAAAACAAAAACACCACTAAGCAACATTAATTTCCCATTTATTTAAAGGAGTAGAAAGATTTTTCTAAGAATTTAAAGGTAATTTGAGTGTTTGTTGGTGAAAAGCTAGAGGATTTAATAACTTATTGAATTTCACATCCTGACAAGCAAATTGACAGATTCTCACATCCTCAGTAATGATGATACTTTTATACATTGCTTTTCTTTCTGGGTCTACATTTGCTTCAAATTGTGAAGAAATTTAGGATTTCTTCAACATACAAAGAAATTTAGGATTGGTTAATACCACACCAAGCATCCAATGAAGACAGAATAACATGGTTCTTTTGCCAACTTTTGGGTACTATATGCTAACAAAATTGCCCTGTTCTGTCTCAATACTGTGACCCAGAGAAAATATTTCACCAACACATTGAATTTACTTCTTACCTTCTAAAAAAATGATAACAAAAACCTTGCCCAACATCCTTGTAGTACAAGGACAGAATTTCTGCCAAGGAAGTTTTGTGTATTTTAATTAGAAGTAATTTAACCAAATACTGGACTAGCTTAAGAGGTTGTATGGCTTGGAATAGAGCAACATGCAAAAGGAATCCAACCTGGGGTGGCATCTGGAAAAAACCATGCAGGAAAACCAAGGGCAACAGTTCAAATCACCTTGAACTTGTAAAATAATTGGCCATCAACTAGTTGCTAAATATGGATGAGGGAAGATTGAGAATTAAAAAGATGCCTTCAAGCTTTCTGGTCTTCTCATATTCTGATGAGAACTTCAAAGCCAAAGAGGTTAAATAACTCACCCAGAGCCAATCAGCTAGATTGCATGCTGGGAAAAACTAACTCCCAGACCGCACTCTTACCCAAACTCTTAGATGGGAAACCACTCTTTGGATAGCAAACACGGAAAGAAACAAGCACAGGTTAAACTCCGGAAACAGCCTTCACTCTCAACTCCATCTGTAATTAACCTTGAGGTCCAGGGCCAGTCCTTTCACTTCTCTGAGGATCTGCTTTCCTCCCCAACCCAAGTGAATGGGAGTAGATGAATTTCTACAGCTTTTTCTACCTCTAACATTGTAACATTCTGTGCAAATAAATAAAATAGCACTTGCTAAAAAAAAAAAAAAAAGTATCTTAACAGCAAGAGACATTGTAGACTTCTGTATTTTAGGTAAAGTCTTTAATCTCCCATCATTTTTAAACCCTATTATCTATAATAACAAGTTAAAGAATAATAAAGAAAGACTTATGGGAAATGGGGCTTTGGTAGAAAGGAGAAAATTGGGAACTAAGAAGAAAGAAATGTAAAGCAAGGAAAGGAGTTAGAAATACAAACGAGATACATCAGAGACAAACGCCAGATAGAGGTGGCAGGAGGGACCCAGGAGGGGGGGCAGTGAGGAGGAGAAAAGACGACCAGATGAGGACTGAACTTCACTGGTGTCTCTACTCTTCAAACAGCATTAAAAATAATACTGCTGGGCCGGGCGTGGTGGCTCAAGCCTGTTGTCTAGCCTTCTAGGAGGCCGAGGCAGGTGGATTGCTTGGGCTCACAAGTTCGAGACCCCTGTCTCTACTAAAAAAGGAAAAACAAAGGCAAGAGGATGTCTTGAGCCCAAGTTGGAGGTGCTGTGAGCTGTGAGCTATGATGCTACGGCACTCTACTCAGGGCGACAGCTAGAGACTCTGTATCAAAAAAAAATATATCTATATATATTATTTTTAATTTTTTTAAATATATATAAAAATACCATTGGGATTAACATTTTTATAGCAGTTTATGTTAGTGAATCCACTTCCCCAAAAATTATTTATCTGTAAACCAGATCTTTTTGATTGGCATTACTATTTTACCAAAAAAAAAAAAAAAAAAAAAAGATTTTGTTTTACAATGTTCCCACTCATACACAGAACCTAAATATTAAAAGAGAAATTGATCTCATGGGGATAGAGATTAGAATGACGGCTACCATGGGCTGGGAAGGGAAGCAGGAATGCTGGAGACAAAGTGGGCACAATTAAAGGGTACAAAAATGTAGTTAGTTAAAATCAACACTATTTGATAGCACAACAAAGTGACCATAATCAACAAGTTGGGGCAGACTCTAAAATAACTAAAAAGTGAAACTGGAATGTTCCTAACTCAAAGAAATGATAAACGTTTGATGTGATGGATACCCCAATTACCCTGATTTGATTAATTCATATTGTATTCCTATAGCGAACATCACACACACCCTACAAAGATATACAACCGTATGTACCCATAATAATTAAAATTTTTAAAAAATTAATGAAAAATATTTTGGTTAACATTCTTGATGAATTTTCTATAGCAATATTTTAATGGACTTTTATACTTTATGGCCTTGAAAATCTATTACTTCACAAGTATTGGGGGGGGGTTGGTTTGGGTTTTGTTTGTTTTTTGAGACAGGGCTTCTTTTTTTTTTTTAAAGACAGTCTCACTTTTTCACCCTTTGTAGAGTGCCGTGGAGTCACAGCTCCCAGCAAGCTCAAACTCTTGGGCTTAAGCAATTCTTGACTCAGCCTCCCAAGTAGCTGGGACTGCAGGCACCCACCACAATGCCTGGCTATTTTTTAGAGATGAGGTCTGGCTCTTGCTCAGGCTGGTCTCAAACCTGTGCGCTCAGGCCATCCACCCACCTCAGCCTCCCAGAATGCTAGAATTCCAGGCATGAGCCACTATGCCTGGCCTTAGAGAAGGTTTCATTCTTCACGTAGGTTGGTGCACTGGTGCCGGAAACACCTGGGCTCACATGATCCTAGCATCTCAGCCTCCTGGGGAGCTAGGACTACAGGCATGCAACACCACATCTAGCCATTTGTAAGATTTTTCCTATAGACAAGATCTCTCTATCTTGCTCTGGCTGGTCTCAAACTCCTGGGTTCCTCCTACCTGGGCCTTGCAAAGTGCTAGAATTATAGGTGGGAGCCACTGCACCAGCCTGAGCATGTGCATTTAGTAGATGGGGCAAGGGGAAGAAATCAGCCAAGAATGAGAAGCCATGCTCAAGGGAGTAAGCAGCAAGAAGAGCAGAAGGAGGAATGAGTAATAGAAAAGCAAAGCCAGAAGGGATTAGAACTGTGGAGACATAACCTTGGCTTTGACAGTTAGAAAGGCATTCTTGTTTCTTTCTTCCTATCACTTGTAGGGAATATCCGCAGTTCTGCAGCCAACCATGATGGAAACTGCAGGGATTTTGAAATCAGACACCACTGCTCTGCTACTCACCAGCTGTGCATTCAGCAGGTGCCTAATCTGACGCCCCAGATGCAAGTAGCCTTGCAGTTTAAGAGGACAAGCTCTTAGATCTGTGATCAAAGTCATCTCTTAAAGTTCTGTGCCTTTGCTTCTCTGTAAAATGAAAATAATAATAATAACAGATCTACCTGATAGGACTCCTACCAGCAAAAAATGAGTTATGAGAAATACACAGTAAATGTTAGTCCAAAAACAAAACTCTTCTTGCCTAAGTTTCCTCTTTCATACAAGAGAAACCACCATCTATTTCAAAGGTTTGACTGATGGATATCGGTGTTCGTTCCTCTGTGTTCACCATGCTGACTCATCAGCAAGTTATTAATGAATAAATCTTTCCTGAGAGCCTATTCTGTAGGATGTTGGCTCCTTCACTTCCGTGTTCCTACCTCGTTTTTTTACCCCCAGTATAGTATCATGTTCCTGTATTTATGGGCTAGTTTGAATACAGAGCAATTTAGTTTTTCTCTTTGTGCTGGAGACTGAAATTCACAAGCCAGGACTCTTCACTCACTGATTGTAAAAAGCATAAAAGTCCCCTGTCATGTCAGAAAAATGCAGACGATAATAACAAAAATTCAGGAGCTGTGGGCAGTCAACACACCAGTTTAAGAAGGCTCTTTCTAACATCATTTGAAACCAAATCTATCTGGGGGCACACGGGGGAGGTCAGGGGAGACAGACTTCCCAGAGTGCACTCGCTATTTTCAGTTTAAGGTTATGACCACAAATGAGGTTCCTAAATAATTTAGAAGATAAAAAAATAAAAGGAAACTGCAGCTCCTTCCACTCCTTTTGATTACCAAGCCAGTTTTCTCTATCATAATCTATTGAGTTCACTTTATACAAGTATTCTGAAATAAAGAAAACTCAGTACACCATGATGACAGGCACCTGAGACCTTCCTAGAGAAACCAACTGTTACATTTCAATTAAAAGTAGTTCCATGGATA